>CAIGRS010072718.1:0-10104 GCA_903798395.1 Fraxinus floribunda | reverse complement strand
ACAGGCAGACTGTTTGAAGTAAATGAATTATTGATATGGATCACCGACATTTTAATATTAATATCTACTTTATGGTATTTGTATGCATTGAATTAATGTTATTCGACAGCTAGTTATTTATATATTTTTGAATTGTGCTACGTTAATTTGTAAAAGTTACGAATGAAATGTCATTAGTTATATTTATATAGTGTTGTTGTAAATATTAAAAAAATTAATTATGGTACGGAACCGAACGAAATCGAACTGAACCGAACCGAACCCGAACGGTTCCATAATTATATTTGGACCCGACGATTCCATATATTAAATTCCCAAAAAATTTGGAACCGAACATACCCGAATCGAATCGAACCGACCCACGGCCAGCCCTATCTGGAAGACCAAAATCGCATGATTCATTCATTGCATTAACCATGTCTGATTCATGTAAACTTCTGTTTCGATTTATAAATTCTTGATGATTCAACATGAACTTCATTATGACGGTAAATTTTTCCCAACACTTTCAAAATTCATTTTTAATGGAGCCCAAATTTTTATTAGTGGAATTCTTATTTAAAAAGTACGAATATATAATTAATCACGTATAGTAAGTGTTGCCATCATTTCTCTAATGGGCTAGTATTTTGACTTTTGAGTAGCTTAGAGATGTAATTTTTTAATTGGATGAGAGTGGAGGTAACCCATACCAAAATAACTAATAATCTATTAATATTTTAAGAATGAAAATTCCATAGTAAAATTTGTTTGGCGAGAAACGAGAAACTACGAACAAGTTACAGTTATTGTGTGATTTTTATTAAAATATTTTATTATTTACATTTAGTATTTTTTTTATCTTCATTTCTTTCCATAATAAACAATTACAGACGCCAACATTTTTCTTCTATCAATTAAAAAGTAGTTGAATACAATAAGATAATAACAAAACTGATAGTTTATTAATCCGTCAAATCATAACAATAATAATACATATTTGAATTAAAATCCATGGTAATGGATTAATGTATAAATTTTACAACTTAAAATAAGTTTGAAATGAATAGAGTGGATTGACGAAAGGGAATGACGTTGGCCAGGAATTCGCCCTGGTCAGAGGAACTCGAGACCAACCCTTTTTGCTCATCATCCATCCATCCTATAGTTACAAAGAACATGACATTTACCCACGTACAGAACAAATTTTGAACTCGACTTTCTTTTCAACTCGTTTATTCTAATTATTTATTTCAAATATCATATTCTATCATTCGTGTAAAGCTTGTTCTCCGAAACATGCTAAGCCCTTGTTTGGGCTCCATTAAAATTAAATTTTGAGAAAAATGTATTTTGAAATAATGATTTTTTGTAGAATATGTTGTTAAAAAATAAGGAATTATTTTATTGAAAAATGCGTGATTAAAAATAAAAGAGAGAAAAATACATTATTTCAATGGAGCTCAAGCAAAGGCTAATCATGAAGTATATTTGTGAGTCGGTTTTAAACATAACCTTTAATTAAAGTGGTGGTTAGTGATTCTATTAGCATTATGTGTCTTTAATCTTTTTAATTCTGAGTTTAAAGTGCTAGCCGTTTACTCTACGAATGCACATGAGTAATCGATATTTATTAACTCTTCTATATATATATGTATAGCTTGTTTTATAAATTTATAAGCAAATTATTTACTTTTTTATAAATCGATTTTAAAGGCGAATTTTAATTAAAGCATTTGCTATTTTATTATGAGAATGCATTTTGATATAGAGATGATTATGTTCATAATCGGATATTATTCATGTTTAGTGTGACACGTCAGTTTCTTTGTTTTCGTTTTCCCTTGATTTTCGAGTCTTTTACGGTGTTGTTATGATGTCGTTGGGGGTCTCGCACTATTAAGCCGTTGTTTGATTGTCAATATTTTGAAAATAAAAAATAAAAAATTTGAATAGTAATTTGTTGGAGAATGTGTATTTAAAATTAAGAATTTTTTTTTTTTGAATTGACATGTAAGATATTTTATTGTGTAAATGTCTGTTTGAAAATAAGTGTGAGAATTAAAGAATTTTGAAATAATAGTCGTCAAACATGAGCTAAGATAAGTAGGTGGTTGGTGATACAAATAAAGAAGAGAAATAGTTTTTCTACTGAAACAGGTAAAAGAGAACAGAATTTTACTTAATAAAAAACTAAAGGACAAAAGTAGATAGGAGAAAGTAATTGTCAATTTATTCATCAAAAGTGCTGCCTTTATATAGGCTCATACATGACAAATAAAAGCAAGAAAATAGGCAATACACAACGTGCCAAAACTAACACCTACTGAATAGGTAAATAAAAAACTATTTTGCTGAACACAACAAATTCCCAAAAGACTAGGACAACAACTAGCAAACAAAACTTGATCTCAAAACAAACTTTTTTCCAACAAAATCTCCTTTAAACTAATGTTCAAGCATTCAGTTTAATACACAATAAAAAAACTCTGAAGTCCCTCAAATATCCAACATACAAGCACCCAACAATTCTCCGAAGGAAATTAGAGAGGCTTTAAGTGGGTCCCACCCCATGTGAGGGAAATGACACCCTTATGTATAAATTTTTATATACACCAAGAATAATTCTTGTGAATATATTTGCAAGTTGATCTTCGTTTCTACAGTAGATGAGCTCAATTGTTCCAGTCTCTGTAAGATCTCTTGGGAAATGAAACTTGACATCTACGTGCTTACTTCTTCCATGTAGAACATGATTTTTGGAGAGTTTGATTGCTGAATTGTTGTCACAAAAAATTGCAGTATGCTCTTGTCTCTTGAAATGAAGCTCTTTAAGAATTCTCTTCAACCATATATCTTGACATGTGCATGAAGTTACTGCAACGAACTCAGCTTCAGCAGTTGATAGAGTGACGTTTGATTGTTTCTTTGATGACCATGAAACAACCCCTGAACCAAAAGTAAAAATATAGCTTGAAGTACTTTTTCTATCATCTTGATCCCTTGTATAATCGCTGTCAGTAAAACCAATCAAGTCTGACTTCTCTCCCTTCTTGTAGAACAACCCAAATTCCTTAGTACCTTGCAAGTACCGTAGTATCCTTTTGACAGCTAGTAGATACATCACTGAATACATTATATCTGGCCTTGCATCACTGAATACATTATATCTGGCCTTGTTGCTGTTAAATACATTAAACTTCTCACAATTTAATTTAAAGAGTTCCATCAACTTTCTTTCCTTCATGATCTTTATTTAGCTTCAAACCAAACTCAGTTGGTGTATTCACCAAATTGCAATTCTTTATCTAAAACTTGTCTAAAATTTCTCGCACATACTTCTTTTGAGAAATAAAAATTCCAGTAGCTGATTGAACAACTTCAATGCCAAGAAAATAAACCAGCATTCCAAGACCAGACATTTCAAATTCACTCATCGTGGCCTTTTTAAAATTTTCAAACATGGCCCCATCATTTCCAGTGTAAATTAAATCATCTACTTATAAACATACAAAAAGCATCTTTCATCCATCTTCAATTTTAATAAAAAGATTATGTTCATATGGACATCTTCTAAAACCTTCCTTCAAAAAATAAGGGGCTTTTCTCTTTGTATTTTAGTTTTGCGTTTTGAGTTTTGAATTCATTTTGTGTTTTGTATTTTGAGAGTTTGTTTTGAAATTGTTGAAAATGCATTCTTTTTGTCATTATGAAAAACAGTTTCTCAAAACGAAAAAATGGAAAACATGTTTACTTAGAAATATTGAGAATATTTTTTTATAATATTTTATTCAAAAAATATGATTATTCAATAAATTTTAATAGTTTAATGTTAATATAGTATTAAATAACATATAAATTTTGAAGTTGATGAATCTTGATATAATTTTTTCCAGATACAAAAAACACAACATTGATTATAGTTCATGCTAGTTCTCACAATTCTTGGAAAATACAATTTTGATCGTCTAAGACTCTAAATACAATGAATATCATCAGTGATAATAAATAACATTACTCCATGATTATAAATGAATCAGTTGTATATGCCTAGTTGATGATATAATAATAATAATAATGCTCCATTTTCTCTAACATGTGATGTGATATAAGTGCATCCTATGATCTCTAATTGAATATATGTAAATTTTATGTTTAACCATCCTAAGCAAGAGTGTGCATCAACGATGGTAAGGAGTCTAATAGTGGATTTTCTATTACAATTCTGCAATGTATTAATCCAATCCCAACTAGTTTACTTATGAAACAACAGAGACAGTTGCTTTCATTGGCAGCAAGCAAGTTCACCAGCTATAGACGAAATTCCGTGGTTCCCAAGTATAGATTGTTGTGTTCTAAAATGAACTAAAAGAATTACATATTTCTTTTTCTCTTATGCAGGCTCTTCAAGCTCATAGTTTTCATCATCCTCATCACAAGAAATCTCGATAACAGTAGACAAAGGCTTCTTCTTTGTATCAGTAGCCCTTTTTGTTGGTCCTTTATTATTGATCTGAACATCAGAAACTTCTGCTTCTGTGGCAGCAAAAGAAATATAACTCAGATCAATTCCTTAGTATACTTTCTAAAAAGCACAAAGGTGATTGTGTTGGATGAATAATCACATATTTCTCGTGCAATTTGATACCATCTCTTTGTGCAACTGTGATAACACCATGTTGATTTAGGCAATTTTAAGCACAAAGAAGTTACCTTCTACATAATTAGGGGAAGAATCAAGGTTGTAGGTTGCAGTCTGTTCATTTAGCGCAATGATCTCATCATCATCCTCTTCATCCTTCAATGCAACAACCGATTTACCCTGCCTAGTTAATTAATGTAAATTCCTTCTATTAATGAAACTGCTAGCCTATCAATCCAAACTGGCTAATACATTACTCAATATAAACAACATGCATATGGAAATTCAAGAACTTCCGTGGCTCTTTTTTTTCTTTCTTTCAATAACTCTACATACAAGTTAATGACCTGCAAAGCAAGAAGGAACCGGGGCAAACAAAAGTTATCATATGGAAAGATTATCACTGCTTTTATAATCATTGCACCTAAAGGATCTTATTTTTGGTTTTCTTCAATTTATCTACCAAATTAACTATTGAAATTATATCACGGGTGATGTTTCTTGGAATCTTTCTCTCTGTATCACATCAATTAACTTTATCTTAGATCCAAAAACTATGATACAGTGGTTGTCAAATGCGGGAACCAGAGAACAAAAATTAAGACTAATCAAGTCTAGGCAACATCATATAATGCAAAAGCATATCCTCATGTTTCAAAATAGCAGAGATATGAAATAAGTAACAAAGCGAGAAAAAAGCACCAAGACAAGAATTAATTAAGAAGAGATATGAAATAAATTAAGGTATAAAAGAAGAGAAGAGGTTTCTGAAGGATAAAAGCTCAACAATCAAATTCTAAAGTTTTGAATTTAGTATTTTACACCATTCAATAAGACCACCTGAAGTTCAAAATCTTGATTTCGGGTACTCAGTCTACAGCCTCAAAAATCATTCCTAGCCTATTACCTTTGGTGTAAAGGAAACGAATAACAACGAATAATGAAATAATAGCTCGGTAGAGCATTAAACCTCAACAAAATCCTAATAAATCACAAAACCAANGCCTCAAAAATCATTCCTAGCCTATTACCTTTGGTGTAAAGGAAACGAATAACAACGAATAATGAAATAATAGCTCGGTAGAGCATTAAACCTCAACAAAATCCTAATAAATCACAAAACCAAATCAGAAATTCAACTCAACCAATAGATAAATATCAAAATCGAGCTCAATTAATGTAGTATATACAATACAACTTGTCGGGTCTATCCGCGTTAAGGTAATCAATAACAGCTAATAACAAAATAACATCTCAAATACATCATTAATCATGAACAAAAATCCCAATTAGACACTGAACCAACTCAAAATTCAACTCCACCGATAAATAAGCATCAAATTTTAGCTCAACAAGGATCGTAAATTAAACATACCTTCTTGAGTCTATCACCCCTAGGATCAACACCCTCGAGAGCTTTCTTCCCAGCTATAATGCAGTATCTTAAGCAATCATCAAGCCTCATATTATTTGTTTCCATCAATGTACCCTTCGAATTTGAATCCCCAAATCTGTCTACCGAATTGAGTGGGAAATTTGGAGGCATTTCAGGCGGTCTGTGGGCAGGCAATGGTTGAGGTTATAGAAGGAGGTGAGGGGTGCCAATGGTGTGGGGGTCCGGCAGCTTAGGTCGCGGGTAGTGGAGAAAATGGAAAAAGAGGTGTTTTTCGCGTTTTCATTCCATCGCCTTCCCTCGCTCGTGTCAGCACTGGCGCATCTCCTTCGTCACCGATTGCAGTTATAGAAGAATGGGTCGCTAGCATCGAGAAGAAAGAAGGAAGAGACAGGGATTGGAAGAAGAGAAAAGGAAGACAGTGTTTTGTGTGTTTTCCAATTTTTCCCGTGTTTTGCACATAAAACGCCCAAAACGTAAAAAATCATATTTTGTGTTTTCAGTACAAACTTTTTTTTTTTGTTTTTAAAAAACGCTTTTTTGAAAATAGGAAATAGAACGCGTTTCGCTGTTTTGAAAAATCGAAAACAGAAAACGGCTTGAAAACAGTAAAGAGAACAGACCATAAGCTTCTATACAGCTGTACCAAGCTCTTGAAGCTTGTTTCAGCCCATATAGGGCCTTTTTCAACTTATATACCTTATGCTCATTACCTAGCTTCACATAACCATAAGGTTGATCAACAAATATCTTTTCTTGTAAGTCTCCTTGCAAAAATGTTGATTTCACATAAAATAGGCCATCGTTTTTGAGCTACCAATGCAACCCCCAATCTGATTGTGTCATGCATTGCAATCAGAGCAAAGACTTCTTTATAATCAACACCAAATTTTTGCTTATAGCCCTGGCCACCAAGCACGCCTTATACTTATCAATTTCTCCATTCTCCTTCACATTTGTTTTGTAAACCCACTTCACACCTATAGTCTTGTGCCCTTTAGGAAGATCAGTTAGCTCCCATGTGTTGTTCCTTTCAATGGCAGTAATTTCATCATCCATCGCCTTCCTCTATTTCACTTCTTTGACAGCATCTTCAAAAACTGTAGGATCATAAGCTGAAAATAGAGCAAAATGAGTAAGTGGATCCTTAGATTGATCAATTCCAATTACCTCATAATCTTGCATCCACACTGGCCTCTTCCTAACATGTTGGGAACACGAACTTGCTATTGCATCAACATGTTCATCAGATTCTGCTACTGTTGGTAAAGTTTCAACAGAAATTGGAGCTGCATATGGTTGGGTACAGAAACTACTAGAGTTTGATACTGTAGGGGCTGTTGCCTTTCTTCTTGGTTTTCACCATCAAACTCAGCATGTATATGTTGTTTGGAAGTGTTTTCATCCCATTTCCAGAACTGTCCATCAAAAATTACGTCATGACTAATGACAATTTTCTTGGTAATAGGATTGTACAATTTGTACGCTTTTGACATCTCACTAACACCAAGAAAAATGCACTTTTCTCCTTTGTCGTCATGTCTTCTCCTTTTCTAATTACGAATATGGGCATATACTTTACAACCAAAGATTCTGAAGTATACAACACATGGTTTGCGTCCATTCCATGCTTTTTCAGGCATCACATTTTGGACAGCAAGAGTAGGACTTCTGTTCAAAATGTAAATGCTCCAGGCCAAAAAATTCTTAGGATATGACCTTTTCACATAATAGTCCGCACCATTTTTAGAATTGTACGATTCTTCCTCTCTGAAACTCCATTTTACTGCGACGAATATGCTATTGTAAGTTGCTTTTGAATACCATGGTCCTCACAAAACCTTACAAATTCTTGTGAGGTGTATTTTCCACATCGATCACTGTGAAAAGTTTTAATAGGTTTGCCTGCTTCTTTTTCGACCAGTGTCTTGAAGCTTTTGAAAGCTAAAAAAGCTTCAAACTTCTCCTGCAAAAAATAAACCCAAGTTTTTCGACTACAATCATTAATGAATGTTATAAAATGTAACGTTTACCACTATTTGATGTTGGATTAATAGGTCCGCATATATTAGAGTGGACTAGCTTTAGCATCTTCTTCGCTTTCCATGATTTTCCTTTAGGAAACTGATTTCGATGTTGTTTTCGAAGAGAACATTCTTCACAAGTTAGAGAAGGAGTTTAAATTAGTGGAAATCCCGTCACCATGTTCTTCTACTGTAGTGCTTTTAGACCTCCAAAATTCAGATGTCCATAGTGAAAATGCCACAACCAACCCCCATCCTTCAATTTCGCAGAGAAACATGACTGAGTAGTGTTGTCTAGATACATAAGAAATATTCGATTTGTCGTTATGTTGACTTCAGCAATTAAACCTATTTTTTCATTTTGGATGCGACAAACCCCATCTTTGATAGAAATCTCGTATCCCTTCTCTTGAAGTTGACCAACACTAAGCAAGTTGATTTTTAAATCTGGAACAAAAAAGACATTAGAAATAATTTGATCAAATTTTTGTTTGGAGTGAATTTGTACACTTCCTGTGCCCATGACTGAAACTTTGGAGTTGTTACCAAAAGTTATAGAGTTGCGAAATGTTTTATCCAAGTTCGAGAATGCTGACTTGTCCCACACATATGATTACTGTAGCCAGTATACCATAAGTTTTGGTGGGTGCCTTGATTCACATGACACGCCATCAAGAGGGAAACTTCTTCTTCTTTCTCTGCAAAATTAGATATTTCTCTATGTTGTTTATTCAAATTAGTTCGACACTCAGACTTATAATGTGCATACTTGTGACATCGAAAGCATTCAACTTTCAACTTGTTTGCAAACTTCGATTTATACCCATTTGAGTGGTTGTTGTCATGGCTTTTCCATTTTCCTATTGAATTAGTAGCATGGCCGTTTTTGTCCTTCCATTTACCTTCGTTAGGACCTGAACCTTTGGGATGTGTTGCAGCTTGTAAGGCTTGTTCTTCATTATCCTTCTGGACAATTTTTTGTTCATGGACAAGCAGGGAGCTTTGTAGCTCATCAATGGAGAGTGTGTCAATGTCTTCTGATTCTTCAATCACACAAAAACATAGTAGAATTTTGCTGTCAAGGATCGAAGAATCTTTTCAACTATGGTGACATCCTCAAGCTTTTCTCCATTAATCCGCCTCTTGTTTGCGATTGCCATCATCCTCGAAATGTATACAGAAACTGATTCACCTGTCTTCATTCAGAGAGCTTCGAATTCAGCATGAAGTGCATGAAGGTGAACCCGCTTCGCTCTCTCTGTCCCCTGAAATTTCTTCTTCATGGAATCCCAAATATGCTTGGAGGTGTACTTGCAAAGAATGGTTTCCGAACGATCAGTTGCTTGGAAGAGATAGTTCTTTGCCTTGAGATCCTTCAACTTTTGCCCTTCAACATCAGTTCTCTGCTGGTCAGATAGTGTGGTGCCTGTTGCTGGTTCTGCTACTCCAACATCAACAATATGCCAATACTCCTTTGATCTCAAAAAATTCTCCATTAGCATGCTCCAATGGTCATAGTGACCATCGAAACGTGGAATGGCCGGCTGGCTACACAAAAGTTTCAGAAGTCATTTTCCACCTCTACTGCTGCTGCAAAACGAACACAAGCGAAATAGAATTAAAATAAAGTTGTTGTAGTGGAATGGCCGACTGAAGACACAAAAGTTTCGAAGGTCATTTTCCACCTCTACTGCTACTGCAAAACGAACACAAGTGAAATAGAAATAAAAATAAAGTTGTTGCCTATACAACTCTCTATTTCACAAACTCTCTTTTGTTCTATTTGATACTCTGAACTTTTTACTTTTCTTACTCTCTCTTTCTCTCTCTACCCTGCTTTGATAGCACCACTGATACAACTAAGGAGGAGAAATAGTTTTTCTACTAAAACAAGTAAAAGAGGACAGACTTTTACTTAATACTAGTAAGACGCACGTGCAATGCACGTGCCATAATATAGTTGGCTATATGATAACGTAAATATAAAAAAAAAAATTATTTGTCTTAAGCATTAGTTACATTAAATAAAACACTTGAAATGATGATATGTGATAAAAATAATATTA
>CAIGRS010072640.1:0-31877 GCA_903798395.1 Fraxinus floribunda | reverse complement strand
CAAAACTACATAGGATATGATTTTTTTTTGACGTAAATTTTCGAGTGTAAAATTTCTCACAACTTTTTTGTAAGTTCGATTGTGCCCCCCTAACTTTTTTCGTCTGCGTCCGCCCCTGTATATAATAAAAAAAAAGGTTGAACCCCAACCTTGAGGGATTCCACCTGCCCTGCCCTGTTCTGTCCTGGGTTTTGATGAATGAGGTAAATCCCATGTTATGTCTTCAAAGGTATAGAGTGGAAGACTGTTTGTACACTTGTACTTACCCAATGGCCAAATCAATGTTTCAGGATTTGAACCATTGACGCAGCAGTCTTAAACAAAGTTGGAGTTTTTCCACCTTCTCCTTTTACTACTTGGAGATGTGTCCTGGGGGCTTTTTATACCGTATATAAATTTGATAAACAGAGGCTAAAATACACGGGATAAATAAAAATAGTTTACAATGGGGCACAATTATTTTCTTTCATATCTCTATTCAAAGCTTTATGAATTAGTGCAAGTGATTCTTGAATTACACAACCACAGCACCCCGGCGATTTTGGGACGTGGCCCGCCGAAACTGATGGAAGTTTGGGTCCCACCAACCACCGACCACAGCAAAATCCCATACTTCTCCCATAAGAAAGGAATTAGGTGACACGTGGAGGGTGGTAAAATTGTCAAAATTGCGGTAGTCAAAATGTGGAGAGCTGAAAACTCAAACTTTGTAGTACTATATAGGGTGTTTGGTAAAAATTAAAATCGGATTAAAATTAAAAAATTAATCGTTATTGTTGAATTTTATTAGACGAGTATGATCCAATAACAACTATATTTTCAATTTTAATCCAATTTTAAGCAGTACCAAACAGGCCCATAATTGACGATTGGTGGTCATTTGAAAATTCGTAAGTGCACGAAATCGTAGTCAAATAATATAATGATAAATAGAATATCGAAATCACGAGGATATATGTTAGATAGAATTAAGCCCTTGTTTGTTTAGCATTAATTCTTCAGATTTAGAAAAATTCCAACCGTTGCAATTCAAATTCAGCCACCATTTTAACCATTTATCTCACAGCTAGGACCCACATTTGAAATTGACGGTTCTTTTTTTTTCTATTTTTTTTTTTACTTTCCAAATGTTTAATGCTAAACAAACATGGGCTAAAAGTAATTGTAACTTTAATTGAAAAGCAAATAAGTTGATGTGATTTTTATATACTAATCCCTAAATTATCAATTAAATTAGTAGAAACAAGTAAATGCGTTTTTCAAATATGTGAGATGCATTGCTAAGATGTCGAATCCCCCCTATTATTCCATTTTTAGTATAGCAATTAAATTGACAATTTGAAATTATTCATGTTAGTCAATATTTCCTAATTTAATTGAAAGGCTTTCTCGATAACGATAAAATATATTCCCCTCACGTGACTTTTCGACATTTCGATGAAATATGCAAACATGATAAATGCATTAACAAGTTTTATAAGACATTGAAACCATATAAAGTATGCAGATATATCTCTATCGAATTTTACAATATTTATTATATTGTGCTTAAACTTATTGTTTCTTTCGATAACAATAAAATTCACTAATAATTCAATTGGTGATCAAGAAATTAAAAAGAACGATAAAATTATAATAAACATCCACAAATCAAATCAAATTAAAATCAAAATAATTAATTAAAAATTAAAAATATTATAACAACGGTTCATCTTATCCTAAAATGTATAAAACTAGTATAATATATCGAGGTTATAAAAAATCATATTTATGTGGAAAGACATAACCCGAATTTTTGATAAATTGAGAAGATGGAGATGAATTTTGAAATTTTGAATCTCTCCAATGATTTTTTAATATCCACTTGCGCATTTTCTTATTTGTCCAAAAATTAAGTTTGAATCATCACTTGATCGGATTTTTGAAATCTAATTCAATTTTCTCACAAAACTATCAATTTTCCTCATTTGATTAGAATAATTGATAAATATCGGATTATAATATGTACATGAGAGGTTTCTAATATGTATTGTACCTATAAATATTTGTAGGGGTCGAAAATTTGTTGAAAATTACATCCTAATTGGTTTCCCAAAAAAATTTCAATTGAACAAGGAAAGTTGCGCGAGCGCATATTTTTGTTTTTATATAGTAGTCAGTATTTTAGTCATAACTTTCTCTTTCAAAATTTGATTGAAGCGATTTAAAATGAGTTGAAAAAATAACTCAAAGGACTACAACTTTAATAGAATATAATTTTTCCAATTGGAACTTTTATTATGCAAAAATGGGTCTCAATCTTTGACTAAAAAATTGGAATATAATCCGTGCGGTTAAAAATTGATTTGTGATAATTTTTGATTATATTTCATTCATTTTTTTATTTCTAATTCCATCCAATTGTCTCTTAACAATATTCAAAGTGTCGTCTTGTTGTCTGAATCAACTATTAAATATTTTCAATTTGGTCACCAAACTTTGAATTTTATCAATTTTCGTTTATTTCCTTCAATTTCTCATTCAACTATTGAGTTTTACGTATATAACATAAAATAAAAAAAATTAGGATATATTTTTTAAAAGAATTATCAAATATCGCTATTTTATGCCTTGAATAAGTGTATAAAATACACTTATTATTTAGTTTCAATTGCTGGTCCACACGTACCAATAAGCAGCTTCCACAATTTGGATATTGAATTTGGAAATAGTACAAAAATGTTAATGAGTAGGAATAATAACCTAGAATTACGCTCGATTTAATTCAATGGGTCATGCTACGGGTACATCACACTTGACATAAGGATATCCATAATGGACACTCGGTACCCCCTATTGGGGGCCAGGCACCCCACCAATAGATTAATCCTAATTCAAATATTTGTATATTTCAAGTTGTTTTAGGCTTTTAGCTAAAAGTTAGACCAATACTAAATCAAGCCAATTACGTCATAAGATTTTAACACCTTTTAAAATTTTAAAATACTCAACAAAGAGGTTAGTGCAGATAATATTATTGAGTTTGAGTCTAACAACTCTCACAGTCACTTTATAAAAATTATACTCGTTAGGTATTTCATGAAAAATAAATCTACTTTATTACAGAGGTACGATAATCATTCCACGATTAATTTTCTCATAAACTTGAATAATATTTACAAATTGAGTGGATTTTCTATAAATTGTATTAAATTCTAGGCAAAATATGGACTTGGAGGCATTTGGAGCAATAAAGAGAATTTTGAGCGTAATTGACATTGATTCATAGCAATCGAATATTGATATGATTGCTTGAGATTGATAAAAAAGCATTAAGAGAGCAATTGGAGGAAGATCACAAGTTTCGAGAGTGAAATTCAATATTTAAAAAGTTTGAAGATTGATTTGCACACTTTTAAAACTTAAGGATGACCCATTTCGAATGATTATAGAGGTTTGGGAACCAACGTGAAAGCTTTATGAAGTTACGGGATCAAAATTCAAAACCATTAAAGCGGAAGCCCATTTAGTCCATTTGGCCCTTCAGTCCTTTTTTTTGTTTTTTTCAAAATATTGGCCCATTCAGCCCGCTAAATCTGCTAAGGGAAGAAGCCCAATTCGATTATTTATTTTATTGCTTTTTGTGTTTTTATTTTTCGCACTCCCTCTCGTCCTCCTCGCCATTGATCCAGTAAACCTAACAATCTGTAATTTGTGCTATTGAGAAGGACGAAAAGGTACCCAATTTCACAATGTAGATATTGTTCCATGTGGTTTATTTATAGTTGATTGATTATCCTTTTACTGTTTGAAGTTTTATTTTTTCCCTTCTAGGAATTCCATTTTCGAATTGAAAAGTGCTATCTTGGAATTTGATTTCAGGAGCTTCATGTTCTGCTTTTATCTTATGTGTATTTTTACGAATAATTTGCAAAACTCCCCCCTTTTAATTGTGTTTGTGGATAATTTAGTAACTTCGTGTTTCTGCACTGTGTAGATTTTGCTTTTGCCAAAAAAAATCAGAAAATGGAAATGTTAGTATACATCAAGGATGCTTCTTTGACAATGAATGGAGCCAGAGAAAAAAAAAATTATTCTTTGGCCATTAATAATAAGTGACTTCTTGTCATAAGCGACAGGCAATGTGTGATCTCTACAGCTGAAATCAACAATATACAGAGCCAAAACCCGTTGGTAGCTGAGTAAACTTCAAATTCTTTTCTTTCTTTTTGACTGAGAAAGATGGAGTTTTTCTTCTAGTGAATTGAAATAAATCTTAAACAGAGAATTTTAAGGAATTAAAAGGGAGTTTGATACGACATTTCAAGTATTGTTTATATCCCTGAAAAATGCTCAAAGGCTAAGAAATATTTGGCATATACTAAAGAGAATGTTTGGCCATTTTACAATTTTGGTCCCAGATTGCTTTTACAATTATTTCTGTATCCCATTACTTCCATTTCAATCTCAAAGAACTGATGGTTTGATACAATTTTTGAGCATTTCAGCATTGAGGTGAATTGAATTTTACATTTTTGTTTTACTTCCATTAAATTTTTTGCTGCAATTTCAAAGTGCCAATTTCTGCTCTTCATCCCAATTTCAGAGTGCTGCAAAAGTGAAAAGTGCAAATTCCAATTCGCCAATCTTCGTTGCAGTTTATGGTCTTTATCGGTTCATCAGTTCATTCCATTTGGCTGATTTGGGTGAGCTTATAAGGCATAAACAGGCTATTAGGCTCATTTCCCAATATTAGTAGGCACTAGCTAAAAGAAAATGGAGGCACCATCTCCTTCATTCAATTTCAGAAGGTACTCTTACTCTGTTTCTTTAACATATCTCCTATCATTTTTAAGATTACATGTGTAATTTTCCCACTTAATGGCACTAAATTAAAGTTACTAGTAAGTTTAATTGCCGTCGTTTGAATTGATGTTTGTTTTGTTGATGGAAAAATTTCAAGCCCTTCAAGTACAGTAACTGGAGGAAAACCTGGATGGGCAATTCCTGAATTAGTGAAATTACGTAAATACCACTTGAAAAGTAGATACTTACCATCGAGGTTGTGTTTGGCCACTGCAAATGGTGGCTTCAGGATGGAGTTGAATAGGGTTGCTGATGGAGATGGTGTAATTATTGTTGACCATGGTTCTCGTCGAGAGGAGTCCAATCTAATGTTAAGTAAGCTTTTTTCAACTACTTCAATACTATTAAGTTCTCCTTGTGAATTGTAAAATTGTGGCGTTGGTTACTTGATTTACTTTTGATTAAAGCATGTGTCCGCCCATGTGTTTTCTGAGAGTTGTAAATTAATCTCTTCTCTCTGTGAATAGGATATAAACTCCAACTTATGGAATTTATTCGTGCAACGAATATTGGTTTGGGTTAAATGATGAATCCAGTTATTGGATGGAGACACAATTGTTTAATAAAACATTCCACTCATGTTAGGATTCAAGGGCAGGGAAATGACATGTTAATATTGTAAAAAGCAAAAGGATTTTGTAATGTGCTTCAATATTTTATTTTTCTTAAATTGGGGTCGGGTAGTGGGGGAAGGCAGAACAACAATGAAGTGCAAGGGGGTAATTCGTTTCTTATTCTTACACAGTTATTTTATTCCCATTGCCTGAAATTAGCTTTTTTTATGTTGCTTTTTCCAGACGAGTTTGTGGAAATGTTTAGAGAGAAAACCAAATACCCAATTGTGGAGCCCGCTCACATGGTACCATTTAATTGTTCAATTGTTTCTGTTCATAGTTCATTCAAAAAACTTTTGATTTGCATTTTAAACTGTTTATTTTACAAAACCCTTGAAATTGAATTTTAAATCCTTTTGAGTTTCTTCCTTATATCTAGGAACTGGCTGAGCCATCAATCAAAGATGCTTTCGGATTATGTGTTCAGCAAGGAGCTCATCGTATAATAGTGAGCCCTTTTTTCTTGTTTCCTGGAAGACATTGGCACCAGGTAAGTCATCATAAAATACCAAAACACCTCGCAGTCAAGTTCGTGTGGAGATTTCATAATTTTTGACATCAGAAAGTCTAAATTAGAATCTGAAATAAAAGGCCAGTGAAAGTAGTAAATTGGGCTATTGTGTTCAACAGGATATTCCTTCTTTAACAGCTGAAGCTGCAAAGGAGCATCCAGGTGTGTCATATGTCATTACAGCTCCACTTGGTCTCCATGAACTGCTCGTGGTATGAACTTATCCTTTTTCTTCTGCGTGTTGTTTCCTTTATTCATCTTTATTGGTTTTCTATCCATATCTTCACCTGAGCCTAAACTGGACTTTCCCTTTTTTCTTTTCTTTTCATTGTTGAACCTATCCGAAACTATATGCTAGGATCGCTAATTGGTTATTCCTTTCTGGAAATGGAAACTATACCATTGTGTATAATCTTATTACAGATTCCATCAGTCTTTAGCATTTTTAGGGCCCGTTTGCATGGCTATGGCTTTTGCTTCTTGTAGAAGGACTTTCTAAGAAAGCTACTTTGGATCAGCTTTCTTTCAAAGCTTTTTTACTCAGCCAAAACACGTCTAGAAAATTGTCCAAACAGTCCAAAAACAACTTAGTAATCTTGGAAGCAGCTTTTAAATATTCGAAAGACCTGCCAAATGGTCCTTAATTGCCTAGTGTGGTTGAAAATGATTTGATTTCAATGGATCTTTAAATAGATGTTGAATGGCGCGGACAGAAAAGATTCATGTGGGTGACCCCAATGGGAAATGAGGCTTAGCATATTCTTTATTCTCATTTTTTTTTTAAATCAAATATCTAGCATTTAGCGTGTGATATATTAATCAGCATTTGTTGAGATCATTTTACTTCACACTTTCCATTAACAAGGCAATATGGAGATCTTTTCATTGAAATAAAGAGAGATATTATTATTTTTTCCAAGGCTGTTTGCTGCTCATTACTAGCGAATAAATAAATTTGGTGTTACAGGACGTGGTGAATGACAGAATCAAGCATTGCTTGAGCCATGTTGCTGGAGAAGCTGATGAATGCTCAGTTTGTGCTGGAACAGGAAAATGCCGGGTTTATAACTAATATGTTTGGAAACTTGGTTACGAGGCTCCATCCTTCTTAATAGCTCTTTCAGCTCAAAGATTGGGGAACTACCCGGTAACATGTAATAAAGCTGTATTGTTCAACTGTTGTCTCGAGATGATATTATCCAGCTCGTATAGGGAGATGAAGTTGATACTTATCTTTGATGATGTCTTGTGGAAATCCTTGTACTTGTGACAGAAATGTGTTCTTTACAGTCCAAGATACATTCAAATCTGGGAATGAATTATCTAATTCAAATCTGGGAATGAATTATCTTAGATTTTGTTCATTTTGTATTCGTTTTAATTAACTATGAGATTGCATTCTTATACCAAAGTTAGTTAATCCGGTATTGGATTTCATTCCCTTTGTTCTGTTTTTATAATTTACTTGAAGACATAATTTCTTGTCCATCCTCAATAAAGATTGAGCGCATTTCAGGTATGCAGCAGTAGGCACCATCCCATAGAACACCGATAATATTTATACTTTTTTCTTCTTCTTTCGTGTTGTCAATTAGGCACCATTCCATAGAAATTAGAACACGGATAAGATTTAAACTTTTTTCTTTCTTCTTTGGTGCATGCCATAAGAGCATGTTTGGTGTGATAGATTGAATAGGACGTAACACGAAGACACACACGGAGCCTTAATCATATCTTATTATTTTGCAATCTAAAGTATAGACCTGAAATATTGGTATTTTTGTATCTTGAATGGAGAGTGGAGACCACGAGACAAGATTAAGGAAAAGTAGCATGCAATGCATTTTTATGTTCTCTCTATAATGTGAAATGTCAGTTGAGTTCGCAACAACGTAGCAAATGCCAAATATATCCAATTTAATGCATTAAATATGACGCGATGTCACCCCCCCCACCCCCTACAGTCAGGGGCCTGGCTGGCCCCTGGCATTAAACCACCCCCTCCCCCTGTACTTCAATCATCTCTCAAACGCAATTACTCTATTCAAAAGTACTCCGATGGCCCTACTTCTAAGGATACCTTACGAAGTTATTCACAAATAGCGATCATGATTCATAGGCATATCCATGTATTTAGTATTTCAAATTTCAATATAATTTTAAACAATTTTGTATTTTATTATTCGGCCGTGCTACATGTATATAATGAGTTACAAATTTTTTATTTTAAATCAGAATAACACTACTATTGATATTTTTGATGTAGATTTTTTGACAATAAATTTTGTAACAATATAATTTTTATTAAATGTATGGTTAAAAAATAGGAAAAAATAACTGAGTGGCATGAAAAAAGTATTTTATTGAGAAAATGTGTGATCGAAAAAAATGAATTTTAAAGAATCTACAACAAATAAGGTCTAAGCAAATTTGAGAATTAAAATACTCATTTTTAAAATTCAAGACTAGATTGCAAATAAGGACATAGATTGGGGATGAATAGCTCAATTTTCCAAATTAAATTCTGAAGTCTGGTTGGTACTAGCAGATTAAAAAAAAAAAAAAAGAAAAGAAAAGAAAAATGAAAAATAAAATAAAAATTGTATCCTTCTGAAAACTGCGATTTTTAGCAACCGAAAGAGGCTCTGCAGGTGATCATTACCTTTCTGTCTCCCGTTCCCGCCCACGGTTATATATCCGTCATCCAAATCAGTCTGCTTTTTATGTTTTCTCCATACCTCAAGGTACCTGTTTCTCTCTCTCCCCCTCCCCTACATTACATACGAGTACGTACAATTACACAGGCGAATGTGCATTTTTTGCTAAATTCGCTGCTAAATTTACCGGGGAATTTGAATTTGCTGCTACATTTACTTTGACTTGAGTGTATTATGTGTAGCCGAATCGTAGATCAAGCTATTTTCATCGAACTTAGTGCATCTCGAGTTCTATAGAGTCGAATTCATTACTAGTATTGCTGAGCTTTTTGGAACATAAATTACAGCAGCTGAGTTATTGTCTGGTAGAATATTCATTAATTCGCAAATTTTATAGTTCATTTTTATTTAAATTGCGCCTATACAATTCAATAATTGTATTCTCGTAGAAAATTTAGTGGTAGCTCCCCGGTGATAGTGTATTCATTCCTTTTTTACAGTATTTTCATGAATTACTGTAGTCGTCATTCAATTTCCATTTATTAACTTACTTTTAGTATTGTTTTGATGAAATTTTTCGCTAGAAAGTTTGACGAAGTTGATGCCTCAGTTCCGTTATTGGATTATTTGAATCATTGTGGATTGATAACTTAAATCGCGTTTCACATGCATTATCTTGCTTTAATTTTCTGAAATTAATCAATTATTTCCAATTTTGAGATGAAATTCTATGCATAGGAATGAAGAGGTAAATTAGGCATGCATTATAGCAACGTAATGATTATAAAAAGGAAAAAAGAAAATGAAAAACCTAGGAACACGTGATAGACACGTGACAAATTTAATGTAGCCTGATAAATTTTTGTTTATCAATTCATTTATCGAATTGATCTCGTGTACCTCAGACTCTTATTTTATCTGTGACCTCCCAAGGTAAACTCACAGTGCAAGTTGTAATATGCGTATACTGAATGGAATTCTTTTTTTCACTTTTAGTTCAACTAAATGAGCTCATTCTCGGATACGTATGCATTGAAGGCTGTGACTGATTTGCCTGCTCCTTTTCGCTCTATCTTTAATTTCAGGTACTATTTTAGTGATTAGTTTTTGTTTCCATTCGCTATGGAAGTTGGTTGTTCTCTTTCGTATGGACAGTCATTTCTTGATATAAAAAAATTTCAAGATCTTTATTACCCAGTTGGCAATTGCAACCAACTAATCCTCTGAACAGTGAGGACGTCTAACTTTTATCATGTCTATCTCAGTACTTTCTACTTCTAGTTTAGAGTAATATAAATCAAGGAAATTGATCATTACTAACTTGTGGGACCAACATAAAACACTTTGAAAGGTTCCTTTTCCGAAAGATTACATGAACTCCAGTTGTTTTGCCCGACTGATATGTAGGGGATGGATGGTCCTAATATTCTTTCTGCTAAATGTTTTCTTCACTGTACATGCAGGTATTTCAACTCATTGCAGAGTGAATGCTTTCCCACATGCTTTCTTTCCGATATAAATATGGTTATTTCTGCACCAACTGGAAGTGGAAAAACAGTTCTTTTTGAGTTATGCATTTTGAGGCTTCTTTCAAAGTTCATCTCATCTGATGAGAAATTTGTCCATTTAAAGGGGACCCTTAAAACTGTAAGTTTCTGAACGGTCTAGCTTTTTGTGAATTTACCTAAGTTTACTGAGAGTTTGTGATACTCTCATAGCTAAAATTTGTGATTTCTGAACAATGAAAAAAATTGCTCCAAAACAGTCTGCTTATTCTTATTTGGCAGCTGGAAGAACAAAAAACCTTAGTAGTGCTTTATCCTTAATGATATACTTGTACCACAAAGATACAAGAGAGTGAATATGGGGCCCATACTTACTGTAATAAATGTCCCTCCCAAGAAAGTAGAATTTTCAATCTATTCAAATACGAAAGTAGAGCTCATGTGGAAGCTTCACTCACAACAAATATTTGTTGTCAACTGTCTCTTGTCTCAGCAGATGTGCTGTATGCTAATCTTGACTCTTATATGTTGCAAGGCAATTGTTCTATACCTTGACACGAATGCAATTCTGAATCAACTGCAATATATGAAATCATTATATTTCCTATTTGGGTTGGTTATGGTTTATATATATGCGATACTTTGTGGCCTGTAGATATACATAGCGCCATCAAAAGCTTTGGTGCAAGAGAAGCTACGAGATTGGACCCAGAAGTTAGGATTGTTGGGGATAAGTTGCCTGGAGCTGACAGGGGATAATGAGCACTACAGTATTAAGAATATACAGGATGCTGACATCATACTTACAACTCCGGAGGTTAGTATGCCATGAGAATCATTTTTCATCTTTGAATGATCTACTTTTGACTGTTGTTTAATATGTTATTTAAACAACCATTTTTCATAGAAATTTGATGCAGTGACTCGGTATCGCATAAAGGATGGGGGCTTGAGCTTTTTCAGCGATATAGCACTTGTGCTTATTGATGAAGTTCATTTGTTGAATGATCCTCGTGGAGCAGCGTTAGAAGCAATAGTCAGCAGAATTAAGATGCTTTCTTGCAAGCCTGAAATGAAATCTAGTCCTTTATTTCATGTCCGTTACCTAGCTGTTTCTGCCACAATCCCCAATATCAATGACTTGGGTAATCTTCACATTATTACACACACTTGAACTAAACTGGTTCAAATGTCAGCTCATTTTTGTTGATATATTGGGATGATGGTTTGATAATTGAGAACACATTTTTCCTTCTCATAGCGGAGTGGCTTATGGTTCCAATTCAGGGAATTAAAAGGTGTGCTCAAATCCTTATCATAAGATAAGTGTGCAAATTGTCCTCATATCCACATGTTTGATTCTGCATGGATCCCAAATTTGCAGGTTTGGAGAAGAAATGAGACCTGTAAAGTTGACAACCAAAGTTTTTGGTATGCGAAACTCCTTACGACACTTGCTCCCAATATGAGTTCCTTTTTCCTTTAGATAAGAGTGTAAATTTCCCTCATCCCATGTTGGCACTTGCATTTTAAAGGTAGCACACACTGGAGGTCATTGAACTATTTGCGAAATTTCAGTCTAGTTTTTTTTTTTTTTTTTTTTTTTTTTTTTTTTCAATTTATTAATGCAACATCATATTAATTTTCCATGTCGCTTGTGACTTGTCCATGTCAATAGCATATTTGCCAAGTAGACTGTCATTTCAGCTTTTCAGTTAGTCAAACTAACAAATGAGCGACCCAATTGTAACAAACATTGAAGTTCGGTGATTCAAACCAACATGAAAATTTGCTAAAATTGACCTACCATGCCTTAACCTGTTGGAAACACAAATTAGAGAATAGTGATTAAGATTTTCAAAGCAGGGAAAACATGTTTTTAGTTATTTTAGTAGATGTCGAAAGAAGATATTTATTATTGAGATATTTAGTATTGGAAGGATATTACATATATTTCCCACTGGATTTTATTTGTTTAATGTCATAATCCCCTGCTTGCAGGCTACACACCAGCAAAAAATGACTTTCTATTTGAAAAGGTATGTTGAGTACGATTTAATCCATAATTTATGTTACTGAACCATTAACCTTTTACTTTTTCATTTAAGATATTCAACTGATGAATACATGTTTATTAACCTTTTACTTTTTCATTTAAGATATTCAACTAATGAATACATGTTTTTCAATTTCCATAAATTGAAATAATTCTACCTCTCTTGATGATTTACTGCTCTTATTGGTCATTCAGCGCCTTCAGAACTACATTTTTGGTAAGCTCTGAAACCTGATCGACAGCAACAGATTACCCCACTGTCACTTTCTTTTGTTGGACTATATTATAGGAAGCAATTGATTTGCAGATATTCTCATGCAATATTCTAGAGGAAAATCTGCCTTAATTTTCTGCTCAACCAGAAAAGGAGCGCAAGAAGCAGCGCAGCACATCTCTCATATTGCAATGAGTTTTGGCCATTCAAATCCTTTCATCAAAAGCAGAGAGCAGCTGGAAAGGTTAAGTGAAGCATCATTATCATGTGGTGACAAACAAATGCAATCTTACATACGTTTTGGAGGTGAGCGCTCCTTTTTGGATGGCATTAGGGTGAACACGAGAAGATTTGGGATTCTTATTTATGTAGAAGCTTAATGTTTGGAGTAAATTTTTTATAGAAATGCCCGTTTAACTTAGTAGTTATTTCTCGTGCAGTTGGATACCATAATGGTGGACTTTCTTTAAAGGATCGCAATCTTGTTGAAGGTCTTTTCCTGAATGGTGATCTCCAAATTTTGTGCACCACGAATACTCTTGCTCATGGAATTAACCTTCCTGCACATACTGTAGTCATCAAGTCAACCCAGCACTTGTAATCCTCAAAATTATTTTCTAACATTTTTATCATAAATTTGTACATGCATTTTGTTCTAATCTTTTGATTCATTCTAGCAACAAGGAGAAAGGGATTTACCTGGAATATGATCGATCCATGGTTTTGCAAGTATGTTACTCTTTTAAATTCTAGTTCTTGTTATTATTAGAAGAGTGTCAACCATATGATTTATAGTCGGTAGTTAGTTCTTGTAACCTTCCATACTGACTTTGGTTGTAGTTGTGCTAACTAAACATTCATCATGATCTTTTTACATCTCAAGGCGTGTCTTTTCAAGCAAAAATAAACCATTTCAATTTGTGCAGATGTGTGGAAGGGCAGGCCGTCCTCCGTTTGATGATACAGGAATCGTCATAATCATGACTAGAAAAGCAACTGTAGGTCTCTATTTCTCAAACATTCAGACGCGCACACTGCATGTGTGCAATCATGTGTGCAATTACATGCGCACTCACTCGCCCTTCCCCCACATGATAAAGAAGAAAGAATGAATTGATACATATATAATACATGCAAATATCATATCTCAGGTCCATTTGTACGAGAATCTATTAAATGGGTGCGAGATGGTGGAATCACAGTATGTCTATTCCTTAATCACTCTGTTTTCCCTTCTTTATACTGTATAAACTGAAGCGCTGTGCCTGCTGTTTGACTTGATTGTTTCGTGGTCTTGTTTTCTCTTTAGATTGCTTCCATGTATTACAGAGCATCTAACTGCAGAGATAGTTCAATTAACTGTCTCAGATATAACAAGGGCAATTGAATGGATGAAGTGCTCATATTTGTACGTGAGAATGAAAAAGGCATGTTCTTTTGGCCTAATTGGAGCCCACAATTTGGATTTCCATTTACAATTGTTCACTCTTCTGAAACTTCTCATGCATCAGAATCCTGAAAATTATGCAATTAAGAAGGCGCTGCCTGGCCACCAAATAGAGAAACATTTGCAAGGTAAATAGATGAATGATAATCACAAAGACAACTTGTTTTGATTCTTATGCTAACATTCATTCCATGATTTTCATGTCTGCCAGAGATTTGCGTTCAGAAGGTTAATGAATTATCACGGTACCAAACGGTGTGGACTGATGAAGATGGTTTTCTGCTGAAGCCACTTGGTATCATGTATTCATATTTTCAATCTTGTGATTATCATGCAGGATGGAATTTTAATTCTTCTTTTCTTGTGTTCAGAACCTGGAAGATTGATGACAAAGTACTATCTGAAGTTTGACACATTGAAACACATTATACAGTCCCCTGCAAACTGCAGCATAGAAGATGCGCTTCATGTTATATGTCGGGCAGAAGAAATCTCCTGTATGTATGCGTCTCCATTTAAAATGTCCCTTAAGCAATGAATATGAATGATACATGTCCTCCAATCTGAAAATGAAGGGATACAACTGAGGCGCAATGAAAAGAAACTCCTAAATGACATAAACAATGACAAAGATGGCCGGCTTCGATTTCACATACTTGGAGATAAAGGAAAGAGAAAAAAACGCATTCAAACCAGAGAAGAGAAGATATTTGTTTTGGCGAATGACTGCTTGACAGGGGATCCTTCGGTTCATGACTTGTCAATGAACCAGGTTTTGGTCCTCAAAAATAATTTAAGATTTGTGATATTTCCATCTATCTGAAACTTAAACCACGAATATGTGTTTTTTCTATAGGACATGAATTCTATTTGCTCAAATGGGTGTAGAATTGCAAAGTGCCTGAAAGAGTATTTTATATTTAAGAAAATCTATAAAGGAGCTTTGAGTTCATCAATTCTAGCCAAATGTTTACATCAGAAGCTCTGGGATGACGGTCCATACTTACTGAAACAATTACCAGGCATAGGAATGGTGACTGCAAAGGTTTGTTTCTAGCTTCTAGAGCTATTTGAGACATTTGATTTGAATTTTTGATCATTGAAAATAAAGTAACATTTTTTTTCTTCCCCTACCTGTAATATTCTACTTAGGCACTGCAATCAATGGGAGTAAAATCATTTGATACCCTCTCTGAAGCTGATCCAAGAAAGATAGAGTTGGTCACCGGTCGAAAATATCCATTTGGGAACCATATCAAGGAGTCATTGCTATCGCTACCCCCAAAAGTTGAGATGAAGGCTGAGGAAACAGGGGGCCACCAAAGGCAAGGGAAGTCCCAGCTGGTGATAACATTAACTAGATTATCACAACCTATGCAATCAACTAAACACCATTATGCTAATATGGTACGTGTCCAAGAATATTTATATATATTTCCTTCGATTGCGACATTTAAGTTTTTTCTCCCATCTAATGATTTTTTACATATCTTGCAGATGGTTGGTATTGAAGAAGATAACCTCATTCTGTTTCACGAGAAAATAAGGTATAAAGTGGTTTACAGGTGTGTACAGACATTTTAAGAAAGCAGGATTTGTTCAAGGGTAAATGAAAAGCTTGTTTTAAGATTGTTGGTTCATAATCTACCTGTTAAGGGATAAAACCCCGCATCAAATAAAGTTGAAAACATAAACCAATTTATAAGGGTTTTGGTTGACATTTTAAGACGGAACTCCAAAGTATTGACATGATATCAGAGGCAATACCTTTTAAGATGGAACTCCAAAGTATTGACACTACCTTGATATCAAATATTTCCTATCTCTATCTTGGTCACCAAGCATCTAAATTTGATAATCTGCATCTCATTTTCTAATGGATGGCCTCTAGGTACTATATTTAAATTAGAAGGGGCACAATTTCTTGACTGTATCTAAATCTCATTTTGTTGCTGCAGAGTGGAGGAGTTCTCGAGGTACAGAAACTTCAATTCTTGAATCTTGATCTAGCGCTTGAATTTGATTTGGGAATCATCCTCGGTTATGTCCATGAATTCAGAAGGACTTTGCTTGCAAATATATCTCTGGCGTAATATTTTGTGATTTGGGCTTGACACTTGATTTTTCTGATAGCCCTTACAGTACAACAGTGTCATTTCCAAGCCCTCAGCAAGGAAAGCTCACACTTAAAGCAGATTTGATCTTTGAAGAACTTAGTAAACTCCTTTTCTTAGTTTACTGCCATATAGACTCTTTTCTTTCATTGCTGGCTAAATGAAATTGTGACTTTAATGTTTATGCAGTAGGTATCGATGTCCATCAAAAAGTTATTGTCACTGCACAGACAGACGTGAATGCCACCAGTAAATATATTCCAAAGGAAGCGTCCTCCTGCAAGTCCAAGGATGTGTATATCATAAAAGATAACAATGATTATTCCCCTCATGCTCCAACAAAAGAGCATTACAACTCAATTGAATTCATAGAGAAATCAAATTTCATGTAAGCCCAACTTAGAGCGTGTTTGGCTAAGCCTAAAATAAATGTACAAGTACTTTTTTGGGGAAGGTTAGCTTTAAAAAAACAAGATTTTGAACTATAAGTTACTTTTACCTTCTTTTTTTTTGGCATAAAAAGTTAAAAAGTAACTTTTAAGCTTGTACTTATGTTTGGCCAAATTTAGAAATTACTCTTTTAAGTACTTTTACTTTTTTTAGGCTTACCGAAAATGCTTTTTGCCTGTATCATTATGATGTACAATGTACATTATAAGGTATTCGCTTGATATTACAATTAGTTTAATTGATTAACTATGGTTGATTTTAGATTTCCACTGAGGGCTATAGTGAAGTTATATAACAATGATTGACCTTTAACTTTCATGATCAGGCCCAGCTTCAAACTTCTAGATGAAGATTCGGAAGATGGTAAAAACCGTGTCTTTCTCCTCTACTGTTTTCTGTTGTCCTCCAACGTTTCAACATACTGACTTTACTATTATTGTAATTATGAAGATATCCCAGTTGTTGAAATTGAAGACAGTGACTGCAAAATTATAACTGAAAGAACAGTATTCGACCACCTTCGTGAAAAGGCAAAGAACTTACCCATTCTGCCCATTTCAAATGACACATGTTCTCCATCATTAGAGACCTTGACTCTTATCAGAAAACGCACTCGTGAGAAGCATCTTGAACTTGATAGTGGCACAGAGTTTCTGGAAGAAAAAGAGGGCAGTAGAATTCCTCGTGGCAATGTGGTTATTCAATATCCTGAACTCACAGAAGTAGAACAGAACCGACACTTTCCAAACAAAGATGCAACTTCAGATGGCCATAACAGCTCTATTGGCTCTTACCTCAGGAGTGACACAGGTGAGTCGATGAGCGTATCAATTTTTATTCTTGTCTGCAATATGTTTTCTTTACTGCTTTTATGTGTTTCAAGGCAAACTCCCTGCTGATGTTTGGATTAGAGAAGGCAAGCTCACAACTGAAACTCAGTATTTTGAATCTGAAAATCTGACTGACGGAAATATATTCGAGTATATAAGAAAAAAAGCAAGGAACTTCCCGGAATTTGATAATTTGAAGCCCGTTGATTCTAATCTAGTTACCCTGGATTGTGAATCTTGGCACGAGAATGGGTCTGAAAGTGGTAGTTCTTATCTTTATGGACGCGGTCATGCAAATCCAAATCGGTTGGTACAAGATGTTGTGATCATAGATGGAGAAACCAATGATACAAAAGATTATTTTACCGATTTGGAGCTAAAAACTACTCAAGTGCCATCTCCTAGTACGATATTGGGAAGCTCTGCAGAAAGTAATGTGAAGAAGCCATCTTCTTCAAGTTTGTTGAAAGGACAGAGTTGTTCACTGGCAATAGAAGGCGAAATCAAGAAAGAGAATTCATTTCTCGGGTTTCAGAGTGTTTTTTCGTTTCTTTGATTTCTTTATATTGGCTTAGTGACGTATTTGAAATGGTATTGTGAACTCACGCATGTGTTGGTTTCTTCCTATGCTGTTTTTTGTCTCCATAATTGGTAGATATAACACTCGCACATTTTGTTCAAGCCCCCGAACTCCATACTTTAGAATTTATTTTTTTTGAACTCATTTTTCCTTTTGATTTTGGAAACGATGCGTAAAGTGATAGCTATAGGACTATCGATAGGGCAATTCTCTATTGAACTTTAATTATGAATACGTCGGGGTTAATAATAAATTATTTTACCCTATACCCTTCATTTTTATTATAAATTATTTTTTCTAAGCACCGAAGGAAATGAATTAAATTTTGTCATTAATTAATGGAACTAAGTTTAAATTTTCTATTTATAGTTATTATTTCTTTCCTATTATAAGATGTTCTTAAAACTCACAAAAAAATTATAATCAAATATATTTGTTCAGCAAAAAATAAAATAATTGTTATTTAACTTTGGACTTGGGCCTGATCCGGCATGGCAAAATCACGGGCTGATAGATCATGCTAATTGGGCCGTGCAATCCAACGTTCTTTTATTCTCTCCATCTCCCCCAATTTTCCTTAGCCTCCGAATTCATTCTTGCTGAGGAGCGGATATTCGAATTCAATCAACTTCTTATTTGTAGGCGGATTGTGTATCAAACAGCTTGAGTAAGAAATTTATTTATTGAACATAAATTTGTTAATTTGCTCTCTGATAAACTTATGCCTTTTTGAAACATGACTTCATGATATTGCTCCTTTTTAATTGTAATGCAGATTATTACATTGAGAATTGATCTTAGATTTTTGACAATGTTTCCATTTGATTCGTCGAAGAAATTGTCGTTTTCACGCCACATAAGTGATGGCGATTTGGTAATAGTATATGAGAGACATGATAACATGAAGGCTGTAAAAGTTTCAGAAAGCGGGGTTCTGCAAAATCGTTTCGGTGTATTTAAGCATTCAGAATGGATTGGGAAACCATTTGGTTCCAAAGTGTTTAGTAATAAGGGTGGATTTGTGTACTTGTTGGCCCCAACTGCTGAGCTATGGACTCTGGTTCTAAGCCACAGAACCCAAATTTTATATATTGCCGATATTAGTTTTGTTGTCATGTACCTGGAGATAGTTCCAGGTTGCCTGGTTCTCGAGTCAGGTACTGGAAGTGGATCCTTGACTACGTCGCTTGCTCGAGCTATTGCTCCCAATGGACATGTTTACACTTTTGATTTTCATGAACAAAGGGCTGCCTCGGCTAGGTAAGAGTTTTCAATCAAGATTAATGCTTATAAGTAAAATAATTTGATGTAATATAGAATACCATTGGATTCTCTGCAGATTGAGAAAGAACTGAATATGTTTATTTGATTGTGGTTGTATTTCATGCATCTGTCACGAAAATGCATTTTAGAACTTAACAAAACGAGTAAATGCTTTAGTGTCTTGGTTATGATAGAGTGTTCTTTCTTTATTGCAGGGAAGATTTTGAAAGGACGGGATTGAGTAGTTTGGTGACTGTGGGGGTGAGAGATATACAGGGTGAGGGTTTTCCAGATGAATTTTTAGGGCGGGCAGATTCAGTTTTCCTCGACCTCCCTCAACCTTGGCTGGCTATTCCTTCTGCTTCAAAAATGTTGAAACAAGATGGGGTGCTGTGCTCCTTCTCACCCTGTATTGAGCAAGTACAGAAATCATGCGAAATACTTAGATCTGATTTCACTGGTAGGCCTCTTTCCTGGATTTTGGGGTTAATGATACTGTTATAGATAATACAATCAAGTTGGTTAGTTGAGCTGTTAAACTTAAGTACTTTCATTCATGGTGATGCTTATGATTGGCTTGTGCAGATATAAGAACATTTGAAGTGCTTCTGCACACATATGAAGTTCGAGAAGGGAACTTGCAGAGCTGGCAAGATGATCATGGTAGTTCCATGTCTCTTAAGAGCTGCAAGAAGAGACAACGCTCCACAAATGGGCTCGAAAATGCCAGTTCTCTGAAAATCATGGCGAGGTGCAATGGCGAAACTAGAGGTCATACAGGCTATTTAACATTTGCAAGACTCAAATGTACTGTGTGAACCCTTTTACACTGGTGGAAAAGAACTTTTCTATTAGTATTTGCTTATTTTTTGAAAGAGTAAGCGACTGTGGAGGGAATTTCAGAATATCAGTGCAGAAGAGACCCTTGTCAGCTCCTCTATGATGGAGATTTCAAGGCATTCATGTAGTCAAATATTTGAAATCGTGTATTTAAAGCAAGAAAACATTAATATGAATCCTGCAGTTTTCATGCAGAATTGTTGTTGATCACTTTTGTCCTACACATTCTTATTTGTTCAGCGGCTTTCAGTGAGTCATAATCTTGCTGTGGTACTTGCGATATCTGAGTACTGATGGGACTTTGTTTACTTTTATTTCTCAAAAATGAGATCGTTTTTGAATGCCTAAGCATTAAAGGGGGCAGATGACCTCTAGAATATGTTCCTGATATTAATTCTGTGACTCTTGTGCTATGTCTATTTACTTAACATGCAGATATCTCAGCTCTTTGCAGAGTGAATTCTTCCCCGTTGCCTTTTGAGTTGTGCATTTTGAGGCTTCTTTCGAAGTTCATATCAACTGATGGGAACTCTTCCACTCTAGGGGGACCCTTGAAGCGGTAAACTTCTGTACAGTCTTGCTTATTATGAAGTTTCCTATGGTTATCGACCTTCCATTTCTAAAGCTTGCATTTAGACTAATACTATTTAGCAATACACCCATATTCAACTTGAAGTACTATTAATCTGTTGGGTTTTTGTTTCTACCCGTGTCAAATCCATATTTAAATTATCGTATCGACCTGCCAGTTATTGTCCAGATTTGGACAGCTTGACAGTTCAGTATTTGTTTGGCGACCCATACAGGTATTTGGCCACAGTATATAATCTTTATTTATGTTAATTATTTTATATTTCAATATAAATCTGAAATTAAGAAAAGAACAATGTAAGTGGTTGGTGCATGTTTATGTGTAGCTAAAGAAGCTATTGAATACCAGAGTAATGAGATCTCAGTAGAATATGATAAAAGGCGAAAATGTAGACTAAAATTAACATGCTGTAAATGTCTCATCGCATTGAATATTCTATAATAGAAGTAACAATGAAATGGATGGAATGGAGAAAAAGATCAACGCAAGCTTTAGCTGACCCCCGAATTTATTCATCATAAACTTACTTTGTTGTGGTTATTGCTATGTTTCCACTATATACATTGAGGTAAACTTGTAATCCTTAAATATTGATTTTATTCGGCGTGTTTTTTTTTTTGTCCTTTTGGGAGAAGATGGAGGCTGGCTTCCAAGCAGTATATGAAAGTTTCAGGGCTTACCCTGTTTCTTTTAAGAACTTTGAACATAATCTGCGAATCCTTAATTGTCTTGATATTTTATCAGGTTTAATTATGGAAATGCAGTAGCAATAGTTGATCTCAGCATCTTCAGCCCAAGGTATTCTAATTTCCTAAAATGTTTTGTTTTAGCTCATTATGCTCTTTGACAAAGGGATGACTTACATGAGAATAGCTTCGTACTTCTTAAGATATACAAGTATACAACTATTTCACGGGCGCTAACTTGGTAATATGTTTGTATTAGTTGAATTTTATGTTGGTTCTTTGTTAAGGCAGTTCTTTAACAAAGAGTATAAGGGTCCGTATGATTGTAACGGTAGAAAATTGATGGAAAGAAAATATTTTACTGGGAAAATAATTGCCCAGAGAATTGTTAATTAAGTATGCTTGATTGGTATAATTTTTCACCCGAATTTTTTTTAAAATTTTGGATTTTTTTTATTCACGTTTGGCTTTATTTTATATGAAAATTATTCATTAAAGTGATTTTTTTTTTTTTACAATTGGTTATGAAATTTGTTACCATTGCCAAAAAGTTAAAAAATAAATAAATAAATAAATTTGCTCGAAAATTATTTTTTCATCAAAGTTTATTGTTCGTTTGACTTCATTTTACATGAAAATTGTCCATTCAAATATTCTATTTGTACAATATCGGTTCACAACGTTAGTTGACAATACTCTCACAGTGGCGGGTCCCATTGTATTTAAAAAAACAAAAAAACTATCACCCCACCCACCCCATGTGGGAGAGGTTGTCAACCGACGTTGTCAACCAACGTTGTACGTCTAGCACCTCTCTTGTCCATTAAAGTGATTTTTTTTTTTCTTACAATTGGTTATGAAATTATCAAGAACTGCCTCTTGCATAAAAGTAATGGTTGAGAACCCTCGTGGCATGTTGGGTATGACAATACTGATCATGAATGATCAATGAAAAGGAAAGAATTAAAATATGGTCTCCCTGCCTTGCTCTGTTGTAGTCACAGCCTCGTCTAGGCAGAGTTGTCTTTGTTGATTTCATAATGGAACCGACTTTTTTATGTTGGCAATATAACTTTTTGATCATTCATGACATAAATTAGAAACAAATTAAGGGTACGTGTTCTTTGCTGTTTTTAGGTCATTTTCAATTTTCAGTTCTCGAAAACACTGAAAACACGTTTGTTTACCTATTTTCAGAAACAAATTTCCAAAAAAAAGAGTTTAAAATTTATAAAGAAAACGGAAAACATTAAAAAAATTGTTTTGACTGTTTTCAATTAAAATCAAGTCAAAACTTCATTTTTTTTAATTTTTGAAAACAATTTTTCAAAATGACAAAAAGAATGTTTTTTCAGCAATCTCAAAATGGACACTCAAAACACAATACTCAAAATAAATTCAAAACTTAAAATAAAAAATTGAAATAGAATCCCTAAATTTTTAGATAAAGAGTGTTTTGACCATGTGAACTCATTAATTGTAGTTGGTCATCTATAATAAATGTCGTCGATACATAGGGGTCTTTTATGGACTTGTTTGGTTCTTCCTCGTCTCTTGTAGTCCCCACAAAAAATTGTCTGTCAAGTTATTCAAACTTGGAAAATGACGCCACTTTATTTGCACAAACAAAACAGCAGGATCACGTATTTCTAGCATACATTTGAAAATAAATTTGTTTATACGTGTGACGTCTTGCGATTTAATAGGGGACTCGAAATTAATGCGACGTGCGCATTAACCCAGCATCTATGGTCCCAATTGCCACCCTCTTGATTCACTTGGAAATAGAATCATGCTGGGGCAACACATGCCATTTTGTCAAATTTTTATGTACAAATGGCTTTTCCCCTTGGAAATATAATTCACTTGAAATGTGAGTACTTTCACAGTTTAAGAGTGTGTTTTAGTCGATGTGATTGTTACAATTGATATCAAAGTAGACATCTTGTCTTGGTTGTCATGGACATGAGATCTAGGGAGGATTACTTCAAGTAGAGACTGGTTCCATGGAGTTATCTAGGTGGAAAAATGGACTGATGTTGCTCTTGAAATGTATATATCTTTGTAGATTTATAAGCACTCAGAGCACTTTCTTACAAGTTGATTTTATGGGTGAGTTCTATCCTAGTGTTTGTTACAAAACGTCAATGTTCTTATTCTCTTATATTGTTAACACTTTAATTACATTTTTAAGAAAGAAAAATTTGCATAGAAGGTTTCTAGAGGTGTAATAAGTTAGTTTCTAACTGAAGTAATGAGAAAGCATAGTCCTCAATATATTCGATTTGTAGCAAGTTGATCCTCATTGGATTGAAAGGGTCAAGCTGATTGCTAGTAAAACACGACTTGTAATCTCTTCAAATTGTAAAAAATAAGTAAACGCATTTAACTTAGATTGAAAATAACTTATTATGACCCGTCTTAATTTAACAATTAATTCGCAGCCATATTAATTATAAATCCAAAAAGTTTCTGTTGAAAGTTGAAACAATTATTAAAAGGATTAGCTGTTGACATTAAAGAACCAAACAAATAATAAATGCTTGAAAAATGACAACCCAGGTCCGAATAACCGCCCACATTACCTACTACAATATTTCAGTTTGACAATCAACAATATCTGTATACTGTAATACCCTTCAAAACTTACCCTCATACTATAATGCAGATCATGTACACGTGTCTAACAAATTCGCAAGGTTTTTACACAGTCGAGCTACTGTACTATACTGATAAAAAGTGTACAAAAACTTGCGCTTCCGTGCATTATCTGAGGCCATTCGTCGAATGAAGCGTGTCTGGTTTTGAGCTATGCTGTATTGGAGTTTCAATGGATATAAGAAAACCCGGGTTTCTATTTTTTACTCCGTTCTTTACTTCTAAGAGGTTCATCTGAACTCTGAATAGAGGATTCTGTGGAGGTGTAAAATGCTTCAAACCTTGTCGGTGCATTTGATGCCAAGCTGTTTATGCTGTAGGTTGACCTAGTCGAGGTTGTAGAAAGCAAGCTAGTGTTCAAAAATGGGGGTTGATTCGGTTCGGGAATTTCACAGTAAAAATCAGTAAGCATTCGGACAACCTCGGACATGGATGGTCTTGACGAAGCTGAAGCCTGTGTACATAACAGCCCGATTTTCAGCACTCTCAATGCCTCAAATTCTGGAAAATTGCCTTTTAAAGAAGGATCGACTGGTTCTGTCAATCTATCTGACTTGTATTGTTTCCAAACCTGTATGTGAAAATAGCATACCACATTGATAAATATGTACTAACGAATAAACAGAAATCGGCAGTATTATAGCATGTATATGAAAAATGTAATGCAGTGACGGTGGAATTTGGAAAGTACCGATTGAAGGAGAGAACCCGAGTCCTCGACGAAGGCATTACTTTTTCTATTGCACAAGATTTCAAGAACCAACACGCCAAAACTATAAACATCGGCCTTCTCCGTTAGTTGTCCTTTTACTAGGTATTCGGGAGCCATATACCCTCTGAACCACGAGAAATCATATATTAAATTTTGAAACCGGAAAATCTTATAAACATAGTGCATGTTTGGTATGTCATGTTGGACAAAACTCGAGAATATAATGAAGCTTCATTTTCTTTCTTAATATTGTCCGCTAACTATCCAATTCATCTTACAAAAACATGCCAAACGAATATATAATTATCTTAGGGTAAGGCAATGATAATTTTTCTTACAATGTGCCTGCAATTCCTGTGCTAAGATGAGATCTATCAACAGCAAAACTTCGAGCAAGTCCAAAATCCGCAATTTTGGGAGTGAAATTTTCGTCCAGAATAACATTGCTCGTCTTAATGTCCCTGTGAATTATTCTACATTCGGAACCTCCATGGAGGAAAGCAATACCCTCTGCTGTTCCAACTATAATATCGTAGCGCTCTTTCCAACTTAGAATCTTAACTTTGTTGTTACCTGAACAAAAGAAACAGAAAATTTAAACCATCATATAATAAAACAGATGAAACAGCACAAGAAAAAAAAAGGGGGGGGTTACCAAAGAGGTATTGTTCTAGGCTCTTGTTAGGTACGAATTCATAAACGAGCAGGCTCTCGGGGCCTTCAATGCTACAACCCAAAAGCTTCACAAGATTCTTGTGTTGAATTCCACTGATTAGGTTAACTTCATTAAAGAACTCATCGACCCATTGCCTAGTGCTGAAAAACAACCTCTTTACAGCCACGGTTTTTCCATCTGGTAAGGTTCCTTGATACACAGCACCAGCTCCTCCTTGTCCTAATTTTCTTGAAGGATCAAAATAATTTGTTGCCTTCTCAAGAGTTTCGTATTTGAAATTCAAATTCGACTTGTTGTAAGAATATGAAATTAGGCCAAGATTTTTGCTTGCTGCACAAAAACCGCGTTCAACATAAGAATCGCTTCCATTTGAAGTTGTATCAATCATGAAAACTATATTATTTTAGATACCATACCTTGTTTTCGTTTTTTCCATCTTCCATAGGCTGCATAACCACAAAATACAGAGAGCATACAGAAGGCCGATGTCGATAAAACAATTGCTAATACTTTCCCCGTCCTTGATATTCCTGAAAAATAACCTTAAAAATGAGAAATTCGACCTTCAAGCAATCATACGTTGAGAAAACAAGGAAGAAAAAGATAAGGACATTGTCAAGGACTTGGCTCTTTAGAGATCACATGCTCAAACATTATGACTGATATAATTAAATTAGAGAAGAATTAAAGTCGAAAAAACGATCGTATAATTTAGATCTCAGTTAGAACTTGACAGATTATAATCCAAATTCTTAGCAAATCCGACATGAGTTTGATGAACAAAATTTTTAGTCACCTAAAAATTAATCAAACTTACCAGAACCACTATTTGTTGTATCAGAATGATTAGAGTAGAATTTCTGAGTAGAATATCTCAAATAACAACCAGTATTCAATGCTCTGCCTTCCCGGCCAGGCAAACACCCTATCACCTCCCTACGCGCCGCCGTCAAACACTCTCTGCAACTATTTGTGCTCAAAGTTCTCCAACAATCCGCCAATCCATAAACACCCTTCAACCCCGCCACCGCGTAACCATCGTTCAACACTGCACTTGCTGTAATATTATCAATCAAATCCTCGACACTTTTATTAAAATCCGATCGGGTGAACTGATTCTCATTTGGGTTATCAACAATTGAACTGTTACAATCTCGTATATCCCATTTTGGGTCTACTGCTTCTCCAAAAAAACTGTAATTATCGTACCTCAAAAAGCACCCATCGAGAAATATACGGCCAGTCACGCCGGGGATGCAGCGGGGGAGGCGGGTTCGACTCGCCGCATAGCACTGGAGACAATCATCGTGCGATAAATCTCTGTAACAATGGGCTAAACTGTAAATCGAAGTTGTGTTGGAATTTACTGATTCATTACCCCAATTCTGAGAAGTGACTTGTTGAGAAAGAACTTCCATTACTTTAACAAATAATTGGATGTAATCGTTATTTGGAGACATCCTTGGGCCACAGAGAAGCCTAGCTTCTGAAATTCTCGGATCGGATTGTGTCAACGCGCAGATGTAGAAGAACATGAAAATTATGATCCATTTGAAATATGAAGAATTTGAGCTTGATAGACGCATGCAAAAAATCGCTCTTGAAGAAATGAAAACCATGGAGGCCCTTCCCTCTGGGGATTTGGTAGCTTTACAATTTCTTTCTTTCTATATGGGTCTACACAGTGAATATTGATCATAGATACATTATTGTTTGTAAGGACAATGAAAACTGTAGCCTACAAAAAGTTGCTTGCCTGTTGTGCTGTTCCCATTATGAATTCTGCTCTTTTTTTATTATGAAATTCTGACTCTCGTGTTTTTTTTTTTTGTTTTTTTTATTTTTTTAATTTTTGCTTTTTTATTTTTTTATTTTTTTATTTTTGGCATGGTGGTCGGTGTAGGGCGAAGGCCAAAAAATGGAATAATATTACAATCTTGCTACGTGTATTGCTACATATATATAAGTATGACATTGTTATGTTATGATAATTTTTTATACATTAATTTTAAAAACAATTCAAATAACTAATGACTTCAATTTTGAAGCATAATAGAGTGTCAAACTTCATTGCACGCTAAAGAGTGTATAAAAAGTTTAAGCTCTCGTTTGACATTCATTTTTTTTTCTCTTTTTTCATTTCAACCACACATTTTATCAATAAAATAATATTACACATAAATCCAAAAATTCTCTTTACTTTTTTATCACACATTCTTTCATCAATCACTATTTCAAATCAAATTCTTCTCCAAAATGGGTGTCAATAGTACGTTTGACATCCATTAATTTCTCATTCTCATTTTTCATTTCAACCACACATTACACACAAATAAAAAAAATCATTACTTTTCCACCATACATTCTTACATCNATCACTATTTCAAATCAAATTCTTCTCCAAAATGGGTGTCAATAGTACGTTTGACATCCATTAATTTCTCATTCTCATTTTTCATTTCAATCACACATTACACACAAATAAAAAAAATCATTACTTTTCCACCATACATTCTTACATCAATCACTATTTCAAAATTTCTATTCTTCTTAAAAAAATGTTTCAAACAGGGGCATAATAATTTTATTCATCCGTGACCAATATGAACTCGAAGCTTTCTTCGTAACTCTCGGAAATTCTTCGTAGTGCCTTCCATGTCTCATTTCGGAGGGAACATGAAGACTGAACCTTGATATACCCTAGAACAATACATTTTTGTTACCACGAGACATATATGGCTAATTATATTTCCACAATGGTTTTTATAATTTATTTAAGATTTTTAATCTTTGTTTATGTTCCTAACGATTTTTCATATTGTTCTTATCTCGAACTTTTTATTACTTTTAACACATTTGTTTATATAATATTTTTATGTTCAAAAGCAAGTTGAAATGATGTAAAATAATTTATTTTACCATCATATTTTAAAAATAAATAAATAAAAAGTGCCAAAAAAAAAAAGTTTTCCCTTATTTCAAAATATGAAAACAAAATAATTAGATATAAATCATCATCAAGAACGAGACGCACTAATTCGACAAAAAAAAGAAGTTAAGAAACTAATTGCTACGATGAACAAAGATTGATGAGTTTAACTGCAATTAAAACATGGTGTATCAAATAAAAATTGTGGTGACTAATACTTATCACCGTCTAATTTTACGGTAGTTTTATCATATGCTTGTGATGACGTCGAACGTTTAAATTGTGGGATTAAAAAGTAAGTTGTACTTTTTCTAGAATGTTGTAGCGCTATCAATGCGTAGAAACTTGAAATAAGTACGAAGTTTTGTCTAATTGCTAGATATTTGTGGCCGTGGCCAATGTCGACGAGTTCAACAGTAGTAGACCTTAAATTTTGATAGAACTCACGAACCCTCGACATTGGGAGTAATGAAAATTAATTGGTGATTATAGATTTAGGCTTTCTAAGGAAAAGTCATCTACAATACTCAAACAAGGGGTAATAATGTTTAGATCTTGAAAAAATAAAATAAAAAATTGAGTATTCAAAAATTCTGTGGGGTCCACAAGGTCGTACGAGAGGTATGAACTATGGTCCCATAATTATAGTGGCACCACAATTATAATTTGTAGCATTTGCTTGGTAAAAATGGACATCTAAATTTCAATACAGGTCGAAATTGATAATTAATTTTAATCATATATTTTATAAGATTAACATTTTTTTAACCACATATTTCATCAAATTATTTTCAAAACTAATTACAATCCCAACCAAACAGAGACATAATATAGCCCATGTTTGGGCCACATTTTTTTTTCCATTTTCAATCACACATTCTTCAATAAAATAATATTTTCCATCACATCAACAAAAAGAAAATATATTTTTTTGAAAATAATGTGCACCAAACGGGGGCATATTATATAGAAATTTGTAGCATTAATCTAAACTTATACCTCAAATAGCAATACCATATTAATTGTCTCAGTGAAATGTCTTAATTAAACATTTAAATTTTTTTTCTTATTAGAAAGTTATCATGTACTCTAGTAGATTATATTGGTTGAAACTATTACTAATTAAATGAAAAGTAATGATATGAAATTTAATGGATCCTTGTTTGGTGGAGATTAAAATTAGATTTTTAGTAGATTGTGATAAAAATTTTTGAAATGTGTGGTTGATAGTTGTGGGATCCATGAAAAATGTGGTTAATATCGATTATTTGAATTTGACTTAAATTAAAATCAAATTTTAATCTGGATCAAACAATGACTAATTCATTTGACTAATGGAATTAAAATAAAACATGAAATTCAATCATAGAAGAGAGAGAGAGTCAAATAGGGCATAATTTCCAATATGTGTTGTTTTGATATACATTATGGAGAAGAAAATGTATTTTATGATGTAATGTGATGATAAATATGTGATTAAAAAATTAAAAAAAATCTTAAATTTACGTGTAATATTATTTTATTGAAGAATGTTTGGTTGAAAATGAATTTTTTTAAGAATGCGTATCAAACAGGAGTGGGTGTGTGGACCCCAAAAATAATAATTCACAATTACACTCGGGATTAAATTGAGATTAATTTAAAGCCGTCAAATTGGACTATAGGCCTAAATCAACGCCAATCAATCCAAGTTATTGAACGAATATTTGGTGCCATTGTAGTCTCGTCACTTTCATAGATAATCCACTCTTATCTTGTTACCCAATCGTCACTTACCGCCGTCTTACGTTGAAATTTGACTCATTCTTAAATAGATTAAGAAAGCAACCATTTTCCATTTTTGTCTTCGGATTAGAGGCAAAAAAACAGGTAATGTTTTTACAAAATCACATTACAACAAGTGGCTCTAAATGATAAATTAAATGACATATTATTTAATTTCACATTAACGCCACCTAAATTGGAATTGTAATCACAGTAGGGATGAATATCATTACTCTTGTAAATAACATTATTAATTTAGATGCCGGAAAGTTCTTGATTTATTGTTCAATGACCTGTGTATTACAATTCTATTGAACAATGAATCAGGTGGTTCACACTGTCACCTAGATCGATCAACATTGATGATATAAATCATTTGAAAAAAATAACGATGTCGTTGTTGAATAGATAGGAAGTGGTCTTCAACATTTTAAAAAAAATACATAAATTGTACTCAATATTCATTATGGATCCGTTTGATTGCAAATGTGGAAAATGGGTGGAAATAAAATGTTTTACTGGGAATTAAATTGCCTAGAATTTGTTTTACTGAGAATTGTAATTAATTGTGTTTGATTGGTATAATTTTCCACCTGAAAAATGTTGAAAGTTTTGTGTCCGTTTGATTTCGTTTTTTATGAAAATTGTTCATTAAAGTGATAATTTTTTCTACCATTGCGTCTATAATTTGTTTAAATGACTAAAAAGTAAAAAAAAAAAATTTAAAAATTTGAAAAAATTACCATACCGAATACCAGTCGTTCGACTTTGTTTTGCATAGAAATTGTAAACAAAAGTGAATTTTTTTTTTTTACAATGGTTGATAAAATTTGTTACCATTGCTATAATAAATAATAATAATAATAATAAAGACAGATTACATGGAAAACCATTCTCCCACCTAAATTGTGGGAAAATGAATTCAAGAATTTGGAGGAAAATGTGAGTGTGTAAAGGAAAGTAAGAATTCCAATTCCCTATAAAAAAAAAAAGTATATCAAACACATGAATAGTGGGAAAGTGGAAAAGATTTTCCATTTTCCATGAAATTTGGTGGCTATCAAACACACCCTATAGTTAACGGTTATCCTTCAAATTTTCATTAGATTTTCACACGTGCATTCCAATATTTTGGACATTATCCCCATTATAAACCAAAATTTAATCTTTTAAGGTTAGACGTTTAAGGATCACTTGACAATTTAAAATATATTTTGTACTGTTTTTTTATTTAGAAGATTAATTGTATAATTATAATGAAACGTTAAGGATCATTTTTGAAAGTTTAGTCGAATTTGCCCTTGATTTGTGCGTCAAACCATCATATGTTCGATAATGTATTATTAATTTATAAAGAAAGAGATTATTGAGTCCTACAAAATATGAGGATAATAAATTTATGAATAATTTGTTAAAATTAATGGTTAATTTTGATTATTAAAACTTAAAAGTTAGCAGGGTGGGTTGCCAAACAAAAGAAAGCACAAGGAAGCTTCTTTTTCCTGTAGGGTGATGGGTTGCTTTCCGTGAGTTGGTGAAGCCGACAAATCCCCCCGATAGGACAGCCTCAAAATTCAAAACATTCGGCCGCAGATGAATAAATTTTTCCAAGTCCAGCACAAAATGGAAGACTCAAATTTCGCGGCAAGGGACGGAGGAGGAGGCGAAGACGAGAAAAGTTTCTGCATCTTCTAGAAAACGTAGCCCCCCCATCCGAAAATGTTTATAAAGATAACTTAATTCATAAATCTATAGGAATAAGTGATGAATAATTGCATAAATATATTGTAATATTTGAATATATTGAAATATAATTATTAAAAATGAAATTTAATCATTTATAATTTTTTCAAACGGAGATTTAGGGACAAAATTCAAAATGTGAGAAACTTTTGCATGATATTTGTCGTAAGCCGGATGTTGTCTAAATATTA
>CAIGRS010072595.1:0-16506 GCA_903798395.1 Fraxinus floribunda | reverse complement strand
TCATGTGGATAGTTTTCCTCCTGTTGGAAGATATTTCTTGCTATAGACGAATTTTATTTATTGAATAAAGTAACTTCAATAGTAGTATCCTTGTTCTATGTATTAGAGTCTTTGCGTCATCCAGTAAGCATAACATAATTTTTGGATATTTTCCTCTAACTACCAAGGATGCTACTACTGAAACAAACTAAATTATTTACAAATCATTGCTATCTGTCTTTTTCTGAAAAATGTGGTCCTTGTTCTCCTGCAAGCTATTACAATAAGTTCCTTCTGAGTTGACATGAATTGGTTGTTTTTGCTGGATGTTGTTTCAGCAACTCAGACAAGTTTTTAGGCACAGAAAGTTTGGCAACGCATGCCTTCACGTCCACTAAGGTTGGCTTCAGGTCGCACCACTTGGCATTGCACAAAGCACTTTGCTTACTGATGGGATGGAAAAGTGCAGAGGATTTAGTAGCAAATGGCTTTGCGAGGTAATTTCTGATGCTGAAACTTCATCCATAAAAAGAAGACCTCATAATCTGGCCACCAGTTTTGATCATTCACAACGGTACTAAGGAAAGAAAAATCCTGATGAGCAGGTTATTCTATCCACTGAAGCTCTAGAGTCCAAGCTTTGAGGTAAATTTCTTTTTATCTTCGACGATCTCTTTTCTTCGCTATGTTTGCTCATCTTTACTTTCAGTTTGAAATTATATACAGTATGTGACTTCCATTTTTCCCACCTCGCTCAACCTAAACATTACAATGAAGTTTCAGATTAATTGTTGTTGACCAGCATCTAGTCAATACAGCAGGAGTGTGCAACTGTGTTATAGTATATGTATTTTCACAACTGTCCATGGTTAACTTTCATTTCATGGTTATTGCACCCAACTCAAGATGATTCAAGAGTTTAATATTCACTTCAGTTCTTTATCTTGATTCCATGTTAGAGCATCAAAACATGAAAAAATTAATTTCTTGATGGAAACATCTCAATGCTTGTAGAATATAAAATATGCAATATACCCCTTTGTCATATATTGCTAAATCCTAGTGTTTTTTGTGTTATAACTTCCTCTGCTACTGATCCTAATACCTTATGTGTTGCATGCTAAAATTCAAGAAAGCGTACATGTTTATTTATCTGTAGCAGTATGTATTATAAATGTTAAATGGTTATTAAATTCATCCTGGATAAATATATTTTAAAGATTGTCCTTCAACAATGGTACCCTACATTTACAATTTTCAAATATCAGTATATCCTTGATACATCATCCGTATATAAACCATTATGTAATTGTTTATGTACAAGTAGCATTATTCATTAATTGATTATTTTGTTGTATAACCATAAAAGTGATTTTATATAAACTTTGCAATTACTTAATTGGGTTAGTAGTTAGAGTTTTTTATATATATTAATGTGTATTTTATTAATTTTAAAGCTTCATTAAACGTAAATTACAGCTTCACGTAAAAGCTCATTTAGAGCTTTTTAAGAGAAGCTCAAATTTTAGGCTTTTTTAAAACAACTGTTCGAGCTTTGGTCAAAAAGTACTTTTTAACTTTAGCCAAACCATTGATATTTTAAACAAAAGATCTTTTAACATTAGAAAGTGCTTTTAGGCTTTGAAAAGGCCCTTCCAAACACACTATAAGGACTGTTTGGCGTGGCTTTTGCTTTTACTTCTTGTAAAAGAATTTTTGAAGGAAGCTATCTTAATTTTTGTTTGGAAATTAATTTTCAAAAAATGTTCATATTTGTGAAATGTTTTTAGAGGAAGCCACATTGGATCAATTTCCTCTAAAAGCCCTTTTAACAAGCAAAAGCATTTTGATAAAGTTAGCCAAACAGGTTCAAAAGTAGTTTTTGGGTCTATAGAGCTCTTTTTGGCCTTAGAGCCCAGCATGGCTTTTGAAAAGCCTCTAAGCCCTAGTTTGATTTTAGTGGATTTTGATAAAAGTTGATGAAATGTGTGCTTGAAAGTTGTGAGTTCCATGAAATATGTGATTAAATTTAATTATTTACTTTGACTTATATTAAAATCTAGATTTCAATTCCTACCGCTAAGACCTATAATGTCAGCTTAAGCTTATTGTTGTCATTTCTGTTCATCACTTGTGAACCTTCTTTTTTGTAAAACAAAAAAAGTGGGAGGTGGTGTATGCTGAACACTGCTAATGTGCGACTCTGTTCAACTGGAGAATGCTTGGTTGCTTTTGATATTCTGTTTTTGACTTGCTTCGTGTGCTTTCTCATTCTCTACTTAATGAACGTTTTATTTTTCTTGTAGACATGGGGTTTGGGAACACGAATAAGGTCTGCATCGGGAAATCTGCAAATCACAATTTAATGTTGGCAAAGCTCAATGGCACACTTTCTGGGTTACGAGAGGCAGAGAGATTGCATAAAAATTATCTCGAGACTAAGCACGGGAGGTTTGAATTTCTGCAATTTATGTCTAGTGAGAAAGGAAATTGTAGTGAAGAAACACTAACAGTACCAGCGAAGAAGGAAGAAAAGTTCTTGTACTTTATCTGGGACTTTTAGAGTGAGGAGCAAGAGGGAGACTCAGTGCATTCCAGATGCGCCTTTAAATACGAAGGGAGAGCGTAAATGCTCATAGGATTAAATGTTGATCAAGTACTACTGATGGTTAGTTTTTGCTTTTGTCCAGTCACTTGCGGTAAAAATTTTGTTCCTGATAATGTTATGAATTGGCACAATCACTATATTATCTTTCAGCTTATATAACAAGCATCATTTACAAGAATGAAGAATAGAAAAATGTGATTCATGAAAATGAACTGAAACTTTATCATACTGATACTATTCTCTTAAGAATCGAATCTAGATGAAGTTATGACCGTGTATCTTATAAAAAGATGTGAAAAAAAAGTCTATAATAAACTTTTCAGAAGCACTTTATTTCCTTGTATGATACAGAAGCATTCTACAATTCACTGGGATAAAAAGAATAATTATACATAGATTGAATAAGAAATCAAACCAGACAAAACTACAGTGGTACCAAGAGGAATTCAAGAAAAAAAGGAGAAGTAAACAGTTGTCATTTCTCCAATATGCTGAGCTACACCTACAACGCAGCTGATACACACTTAACCTATATGGTATAAATCTAAATATCTTAAAAAAAATATGGTCCCCCCGAAAAATTCCGATTCCTTTATCTCCTTTGGAAGTTAAGATACTTGATGCCATAGGCAAACACAAAGAAGAAGAGAAGCACCCAACCAACATGGGCAAAAACAACTGGTATAAGGAAGTCGTGGTCATAACCCAAGTAGTCTTTAAGGAAATCATTAATCCTTACTTTACCAGTGTTGCCAGTGAGTTCAAGTTCGCCCGTCTGATCACCTATCTGAGATGCGAAAATACCATAGATTGTCCAGGCAACAGGAGAAGCCCAGTAGTACCACCTCCACCAGATTGGGATAAGCTGCAAGAATTTGTGCACCAGTTTAGTTGTAAATTATTGAAATAGCGAGTCAAGTTATATTTTGAAAGGTTGTTTCATGTGGTGGAAATAGTAATACGTACTGGACGGGGAATGAGGAAACCAGAGAACAAGTTCCAGAAACTGAGGAAGAAGGACATAACAATGGCAGCAATTTGGAAGCCTGGTGTCAATGCGACAACCATCATACCGTACATAGAAAAGTAGGTAAAGCACATGAATATGAAGTAGTAGAAATAGAAGAACTTCTCTCCTGTCCAGTGGAATCCAATCATGGAGTACAGAAGTAGAGAGTAAGCAAACGTCTGAATTGCAACATAGATCGTCTCTATAGCCACCTATAAACAGGGAAAATGCATATAATTAGAATTGCTGGTTAAGTGATAAGATTGCTGATTATGTACAAATTAACTTAAAAAACCTGAACTGAAAATTTCCATTTCATACCTGAGCAAACGCATAGGGCAACTCTGAGTACATTCCTGCGGCTCTTTCACGGTAGAAAACTGTTCTCTCAATTGCGACAACAGATTGAACTGCGGAAGCATTGGTGGCTCCCAAGAAAAGAACAGCAGCATAAATAGCTCCCAACAGATTGATCAAGTCTTGTTGTCTATTTCTGTTGGAAGAACACAGAGTTAGAGTCGAGCTTTTTGTTAGGTAACGTCATTTATGATTATAACAGCAGTTTAAAGATGTTTAGACTGATTGCTTTCTTCAGAATTAAATGACTAAGCAAGCTTCAAACAAGGAAATGTTGGACTTACATTTGATCTCCCTTTTGCCAAAATATAACGCCGAATAGAATTCCTATGACAACTGTTGTGAAAAACCTAATTGCATTGTACTGTGAGTTCCTCCAGTATGACCAATGTTGTTTCCAGAAGCAAGCCTTGCACTGAATTAAGAAGGATTGGGAGTATTGTGTAGGGAAGTAGAGATCCTTCGAGCCTGGTGCTGGAGTGTTAAGTTCCTTTATTAAATCCTGGTTCCTCCTGAAATTGGAAAATTAAGGAAATGATCAACAACCTCAGTCCAAGGCTTCTGGGCTAATGACTTGTTTGGTAAGGTGGATTGTAAAATACTGGACAATAATAAGAAAAACTATTCAATTATGTCTAATACTGTATACCATGTTGTAGGGGTACTGTGTCGTCTATCACTCACCTGTAAAGATCTGAGTTGGCGTAAATTTCTGCAAAATCAATGTCGAGTTGAGCCTCGGCAGCACTAGAACTGACGTCTAACATCCAAGTTGCTGGATTGTAGCCCTCTTTGATCTTGGGAACTCCTGGTACAGCCTGCATGATTAAGTAGAAGAAAGCCATATATCAGCTTATTGGTCAAATGGCCATTGAAAAGAGGATGTTTTTTTACCATCTCAAGGATGATAAAACTTTATTAGCTTGTGAACGAAGCTGACTTCATAAAACAGCAAAAAACTCGTACAATAGAGAAAACCTCACCTCGAAATATTCGACAAGCTTATGTGATTGGCGACCAAGAGGTCCGGCATAAATCACTTGTCCTCCTCTCTTCATCAACAGTAGCTGCAAGGAGAAGTCAATGTACGCGTGTCAAACAAAATGCAGCTATACAGGGGTTGAAGATTTAGCTATTAAGGCATTTACAAGTGAAACTATACCTCGTCAAAAGCTTCAAATATGTCGATGCTAGGCTGGTGAATCGTGCAGACCACTGTTCGGCCTGTATCCACCGTGTTTCTTACTGTACGCATGACAATTGCAGCAGCTCTAGCATCAAGTCCGGAGGTGGGCTCATCCATAAAGATAATGGAAGGATTGGCAACTAATTCTACAGCAATAGTGAGCCTCTTTCTCTGTTCAGTTGAAAGACCATCCACTCCTGGAAGTCCAACAAGGGCATTTCTCAAGGGATTAAGCTCAACTAAATCCATTACCTCCTCAACAAACATCTGAAATGAGAAAAACTCTGTCAGTCAACAATGCTTATGTATGATTTCTATGATATACCGTATGGTTCTCAGACAAGGTTTCACAGTTACATGCCTTTCGTGTTTCTGTCTTCACATCAACAGCAAGGCGTAGCCAGGCAGAGTAAAGGAGTGACTCGTATACAGTAACATAAGGTGAATGGATATCGTTCTGTTCACAGTAACCGCTGACTCGTGCAAATGTTTCTTGGATCTTCGGGAAACCCGAAATACTTATGCTTCCTTCAATATACCCTCCAGTCTTTCTACCGGCCAAGACATCCATCAAGGTGGTCTTTCCGGCTCCACTCACACCAACCAAAGCTGTCAGCACGCCTGGCCTGAAAGCACCACTAACATCTCGTAACAGTTGCAGTCTCTCATCGGTAACCCCTTGAGTCTTCATTTCCTGATATAAAACAATTTCACAAGTCAGAAATTTTGTAAGGGATGGAGCATATACACTATGGATAAAGGTTTGGAGTGGGAGACTCACAGCAGGCATATCAACGTAGTAATTCACATGGTTGAATGCAAGTGAGAGGGGCTCAAAAGGCAGAACCATCCCTTTTCTTGTTTCATTGTTTTCTGTTCCAACATTTCCGCGGGGATTCCTCACACCCATTTGAACACCTGTAGTTATCATTATACATCAGATGAATGTAGGTATAATGAAAATACTTCTTTAATGTCTCCGTGAAACAGCTCTGAGCATGTTATAATGTTTAACTGATTGCAAATGCAACAACAATTGAAAACATTTAAGAAAGCCCTGTTTGGTTAAGAATTTTAGTTCTCGTGATTAAGCAATTATGTCTTGCTACCTTCCACAAGGTCAGAAAAGACAACTTCAATAGAAAAAACGGTTTAAGAAACTACATACCTTCGGCACTTGATGTCAATTGCCTTTTATTCTTATTTTCTTCTTCTCCATCCTCTCTTATGACAGCTTTATTATCCCCCAGAGCTGAGATTGAGTTCAAAAGGACACAGTTAAGAGATGTACTTTTTATAATTTATACTGCACCATAAAATTCAAAAAAGCTAGTACGAATTTTTTACTCACGATTTAAGAATGTCAATGCAGCGATGAAGAGAACGTTGAAAAGAAGAGAGAATCCGAAAAGAGCAAAAATGCAAATCCAGTACCATGACTCCGTTGTAAATAAACCTCTGTCTCGAAGAAGAGTCTTTCCAACTGTGTTTTCACGTCCTTCTGTGGGCTGCGTCAGGCAAGTATAAAAACCAACATTAATAGCATATTTTTGCTTATAATCTGTAATGTGGAGATGAGTATCAAGAGATCTTACTGCGCTCCATCTCTCAGAAAGAAACTCGTTGATGGCAATGGCATTTTGTCCATACATCATAGGAGAAATGTAGTATCCCCATATCATCCAATCTTGAATATCATCTGTGAAATGCAAGATGAAAGAATGGATGAAGTTTTTGCAACAGGAGTATAAAATGAAGGAATTCCTTACTGAATAAAACTATGTAGATCATGTCTGGCTAAGCCTAAAATAGGTAAAATAGGTAAAAGTACTTGTTTGGGAAGTAAGTGAAGACTTGCTTTCACAAAAGTAAACTTTTAAGCTAAAAAAATCCTCCTCCCTAAAAAGTAACTTCAGAAAATCACAAACATGTTCAGCAAAAAATGTTACTTAAACATAGTGAATAAAAGAATGAAGTACGAACCTTTTGCTACGACGAAGCCTCCAAGTACGAACACCATCAGCAAGGTGAAAGTTCCTAGTGTGTTTGCAACCACTTGAGTTCTACCAAGTGCTGCAATGAAACGGAACAAAGAAAGCGCCATCTGATGTACCCCAATAAATGCCAACAATTGTTTGAAAAACCTGCACAAGTATGTAGATAAGCCATCAATAAAAGAGAATCACGATAAAGATTTCATTAAACTTGGTGGTTTTCGAACTTACCTCGCAGGAGCAGGTGCAAAGCCAATGGTGTAATACGTAAAAACGATCCATAATGTAGACTCCATCACTGAAATGGGAATACGAAGGACCCAAATCGGCAAAGCAAAAGCCCAAGCAGGATAGAACAAGCAATCCCTCTGTTTAAAAAACACAGGAAGCCTGAAAACTGTCATTGCCAACTCCTGCATTCCATTGAACATCACATTGATGAGACTGAAGAACAATGCACCCCAAAATTTAGCAGAAGTTTCTATTTGACCAGCTTTCATTTCAGTTCTCAAGAAAACTGTCAATGCAATTGTTGCCATTATTGTTATCTGTGTTGTCTTGAAGATGTACACGAACGAAGCTCGTTTCATCAGGAGCCATTCCCTCGCAAAGCATGCCCTGAAGAGTTCCCAATTTGAGATACCATATTTCTCTTTCACCAAGGCAGCCGGATGGGTTCTTGACTTATCATATGGAATTCTAAGTTCTTCCACTATTTCTTGCCCAATGTGAAAAGAATGGAAAGCCTCTGCAAATTCAGGAACAGATACATATCGATAAGGTTGGTTCCTTTTGCACCAATACTGTTCTTGGTCCTTCTTTGAAGTCACTTCTTGTAGAAAGTCTGCAACTCCCTTCCTTTCTGGACATCTAAATCCCATGTATTCGAAAAATTCAAGAATGTCTTCACGCGGACCCTGATAAACAATCTGACCATCCGAAAGTAGGATAACATCATCAAATAGTTCAAAAGTCTCCGGAGCAGGCTGTAAGAGAGAGATGATCATAGTTATATCATTAATATGAACCATCTGTCTCATAAACTTCACAATCTGGAAAGTTGTGGAACTATCCAGCCCAGTTGATATCTCATCCATGAAGAATGCTTTTGCTGGTCCTACCAACATTTCCCCTGTATCCAATAGAACCTTAAGATTGTTAACATCTCTAAGAAAAATATAAAATTGTATTGTTCTAACTATATGTTAAGAACTCATTGTGGAACCACATACCGGTAGTGACACGCTTCTTTTGTCCACCTGAAATTCCCCTTCGCATATCATCTCCCACCATAATATCAGCACAAATATCCAATCCAAGAATCTGTTATAAAATCATGATATGTTAGGCTTGCCCAAGACGGCTTAAATATAAATATTTGCTTGTAGATATCTATAAACCGTACGGACCTTGAGCACATAATCCGTTATCAGACTAGTTTCCTGTCCTGCCATAGCTGTGGCTTTCATAAACGCATCAATCTCAGGATCAGGTTTAATACCTGCTTCTTTCTCTCGTCTCGACAATTCTAGCAGCATTTCGTACCTGGTTCCAACTCCCAGACATCTACCAGAGAAATCTAACGTCTCACGAACTGTCATTTCACCATAGTGAAGATCATGCTGGCTAATATAAGCACAGGTTCTTTGCGGAATAAATTCATTAAATTCATGGCCACAATAGGTGATTTTCCCAGTCACCTGTTCACAAACTCAAGATCAGTTAAAAAAATGCAACAAAGCAAAAACAAAATCATCTTTGAATTCCATAGACACAAGGGAAAAGTGCACAAAAATAAACTATACAAGAAGCTAAAAGTATTTTCCATCCTTTCAAGTTTCTCTTTGGTCTTCGCTTTTTCCATATTAGGGGGTAAATTGGATTTGGAAATTACTCGAAGTATTATGAAAGGAAAAAAAGTTAAAATCTCGTCCATTGCATTATCTAGTCCTCTCTACTATAGCATATTAAATAAGGCAAAGTATCACACCTTCATATCATCATCAGGTTTTCCTGCTAGTGCTTTTAGCAATGTTGTTTTGCCTGAGCCTGGTGGCCCAAGAAGCAAGGTCATCCTGCAAAAAGATTATCAGTATATTTATGTAAAAGGGTATGAATACGGATATTTTGAGACCTATTTCTCCTACAATCTCGATTAAACAAGATCAACAGGATTTTAAATGTATACCTTGATGGTTTTATAATTCCACTCACATCCTTAAGTATTTGAACCACCCTCTTCTTTGATGGAGAAAGCCCAATCATCCCTACAGCAGCCTAAAAAAAAAAATTGAGATCAATGAATAATTTCAGTTCAGACATTGAAAATTCAAAGAAAGATCATGTGCAATTCAGAAAATACCTCAAGAGTATTCAGGGTTGAGTTGAGCAGAGTAGGCAGTGCCCTTGTTCCAACATATGCATCTCCCTCTATAGATAAGTTCTGGAATCTCACTTCAATTTTTGGAATTTCAATACCCACCCTGTACAAAAATCAACTTCATAATCAGATCATGTTCAAATTTAAGCCAATCAAGTATCCAAATTGTATTGATCATCAAAATCCACCTATCAGTCCTATTTCTCAGCCTCTGAAGGAACTTCTCATTATCATCCTCAACAACTTTAAGAATGCTCTCCATTAGTTGCTTCTTATCCTGTGCACCAAGATTGGTGACATCAACCTCAGCATGTACTATCCTCCCATTGCTCATAACCTGCTGCAGCATCCCTTTTCTCATCCGGTCGTAAGTCGGTAGCCGCTCGATGGCTGCCCACTTGAGCTCCGTCTCATCATCCACCTCTTGCCGCCGTGTACTGTTCCTCGTGAACACATCCGGCGGCACTTGCCACACTTCCCTTATACTCTGTGACCTCCAGCTTCTCTTACTACTCGACGTCCGAGATAGATCATCTCCGGCCAATGCAGCCGCCATTTTTAAGCCTCTTTCTCCTTTTCAACAACAAATATATCAGAATCCAAGTATACTAGTAAAAGTAGGAGGACTAAGAAATATCTGAATTATGATAGTTGAAAAGAAATGAGAATGGATGTAATGGTAACAATATTTGGTTGCATGCAGTTTCTCTATCTTTTTTCTCCTTTTTTTTGGTGAAAATCAGAAACTGGGCAACTACAAATCTTATCTTGGGAGAATATTGTCTACTTATATATCTTACTGGATATTTGGTTGGGAGTGGGGGTGGGGTGGGTGGTGGTTTGGTGGGTAAGAACGTGTTGGTGGTCTTAATATATTTATTATGGTCAAAGTTAGGCTACAAACAGAGGTTCCCACGGTTACAGAATTGTAGATGTTGAAAGATTCACGCAGAGGAGGGATCGGGTGACATGGTGTATAGAGATGGTTTGATCTTGACCGTTAATAGGTGCTGATTGTGGGTCCTCTGGGATTAATTGAAAGGAAGAATTCTTCCCGTGGTCCTCCACCTTCCTTAAGTGTGACAATTATATTTTCAACTTTTCATTTGTGCACCCACATCCCTACCCTTTTAAGTTTTAACACTATGCTTGCAGTAAAGCTTCTTGAATTGACTCATGCGTCCCAATTTTTTTTTCTTCCAATTTAAATACCATTATAGCAGCTTAATCCCTTCTACCTTTTATCAAGACTAGATGGTGTCTTGTGTTAGCTTAGTCTTCAAATTGAAGGGGACGTCTTTTAACTTCTAAACAATTTTTTGTCGGGACGGGACGGGACGGGACATAGCTCGTAGAATGCTAAAATATTGGAAACATGGCCATGGGTGGACAAACGGAAGGTTGGGGACCTAAGTGCTATACTAAAGTAAAATTAGAATCCCATCATGGAATTTACCCTAACTGAAAAGGATGTAATGATTTGTAGCGCAACCAAGTGGACAATGGCCTGTGCCAAATTGGTTGTATTTTGTTGACCAGTTGACAGAAGCTTCTGACGTTGCTAATAATCACGCAAGCATCTTGCGCGTGGGCCACTTTCACATGCACTTTTGGGAAATTAGTCAACACTTCTATTTTTCGGTTCACATCCTTATATTTCGCGAAAAGTCGTATATTTATTTTTGACTTTTAACGATGTTCTAGTTTATGGATAGAGCTGGAAATATTGATGTGTGACAAAGTAGTATTAAAAAAACTGTAATATGTTTGTACTTATCAAAGTTATATCCCAAATTGATCGAGTGTTGTTTTCATGGTACTAAATAAATGTCTGAATTCTAGACTTCTAGTAGTTATTGACGTTATGAAAAACGTACAAAATTGATTAATTAGATAGAAAAAAATAGATCATCAAATAATAACTCCTTATGATTACATTCAATGTGCAAATTTCTCGTTCTTTAACAATATTTATGATAGTGAGCGAACACCTTAATTTTCCGACCGGTCACAAATATAACAACTCATACATGATAAATTCTTAAAATATTAAGTTACTTATTATTTTATAATGTCACTTTTTAGTCCTTAGTCTTAGTCCCAACCGCGTGCCATGCCAACTATTTTTACTCTCTCAGGCTTTACTAGTTAGTATAAACAAAACCAGCAAGTTGGTAGTTAGCGTAGATTTTTGAGGAAATTACTTTAGACTAATTTCTTCTAACAACATTTTTAAGGGTGTGTTTGATGGATATTATTTTGGAATAGTAGATTAATGGAGAATATATAGTTAAAAAAGAAGGAAAAGTTATTGATGTGATGAAAAATATTATTTTATTAAAGAATGTGTGATTGAAAATGAGTAGAAAAATGAGAATGAGAAATCTAATGTGAATCAAACAGGGGCTAAGTAAGAAAAACACACTAAAAAAATTATTTCAAAAGTAATTTATAAATACTTTTCAAAAACCTAGCAAAACGTGTCCAAAGACTCTTCCAAGATCATAAGAGTGAAAAGTCAAAATAAATATATATTTTATATTTTAAAAGAGAAGGTCAATTCGTTTTAAATATGATCGGAGTTCCGACTATAGTAATGTATGTGACTTAGAGCCTAGAGGGTGTTTGACTGATTATTTTTTATTTTTTAAAGTTTTTCTCTTAATTATAACCACATATTTTTCAAATAAAATAATATTACACACAAATTTAAATCTTTTAATTACTTTCAACCACACGTTCTGTTATCAGTCATTATTTCAAAATTTATAATTTCCAAAAAATGGGTGTCAAACACATAGTTAACATGTATCACTATTCATTTAAAGCATTGAAGTACTGAAGAAATTAGGTGTGTTCGATGGATATTGTCAACGAAATAATATATTTTAAATGGTAATATGATGAGAAATATATGGTTAAAAAGTAAGGAAAAATTATTGATGTGATGGAAAATATTATTTTATTGAAAAATGTGCAACCATAATCGAATTATTCTTAGCTCACACACAACGAGCTTGATATATGCATCGAATAGGGCCTAGACTTTTACGATTATGGTTCATTCAGATTGGATCTTTTGATCAACATAATGATCGTTTTGATGCAAATGATCCTTTATAAAGACCAATGCAGAGCGTATTGAATCAATACAATTATGATTTAAACTATTATTTCATCGTATCAATCTTACTTCAGAAGTTTCGAGAAAATGAAGAAATTGTTTAGAGGCTTAGAAGTTTATCTCAAATTGTCGTCCATTCTTTTATAACATGAAAAAATTAAAAATAATTAATTAAATGATTAGCTCGTGAACATAATATTTTCCTTTGGGGTTAGCTATCTCAAAATGTCATTAAGACATTTTCCATTACATAATTTACTTACATTTGGTTTCACACATAAGCATCAACTAGGTTTTATTGTCTTTTTTAGATTAATTAAATTATTTGGTCGACCAATTCAGATATTTTTAAACTGCAGGAATATATTTCGTGCCCAATTTTCAAAGAATTTGACTAGGCCTTGATGTCCCAAAACTTTTTCTATACCTACCAAATTGAAATTCAATCGGTGTTTACTTAGTCATATTTACGCCTTCTAGAGAGTCGCCCGATAATTTTTTCTATTACATGTCGGAACTCGACATATGATCTAAAAAAATATGGACAAAAATAACATCGCACTTTTTGACTATAACATGAAATGTTCAAAAGAGCCATGGAATCTCCCTAGTATAAGAATGTAACAAATCGGTTTGTAATTTAAATGACGTCGTCGCAAGTATAACAATAGCATATCACCATACTTCTAAATATAAAATCATGTACATAATACTCGCATTAGTCGGATGGGCCAAATTTCTTTTAGACCCCGGAGGCGCTAAATGGGGCCTAATACAATGGTTGTAGGCAGGGGCGGATCTAAACCATTTGTCTTGTGGGGTCAAAAATGAGAATTTAAAAAAAAAAATGCCTAAGTGTTAGGTCAAAAAAAAAACTCAAAAAAATAATAATTTGTGGGGTCATTTGACCCAACCCCATGTGGGTCCACCCTGGTTGTAGGGTTATCTTTTTCAACAATAAATATTTTGTATTTATATGAAGAAAATAATGGCTTTAGCCGTCTACTTGATCAACATCCAATAGTTGTTGATATTCCTGTTTGATTTAATTAAAAAAGTTGACAAAAATTTAAGTAAAAGTAAAATTGAAGTTGAAGTTAACTGCACATTTTTTGTGATTCACAAATTTTATCAATATCTTAATCACATATTTCATCAACTTATATCAAAAAATATAAAAAAAAATAAATCTAATTTTTAATAAAACCAATCAGCGAGCTAAGTTCCAAATTCCAATAATAAAATGAAGCAGGCCAGCCAGCAACTGGGACAAGAGGTCACATTTGGCAACATGTCACTAACTGACTAAAGACAGTGATTTCTTACCAATACAAGTAATTATTTGGACGCAGGAATTTTGTAACTGCAGGATTCAAGTCAAAATTTAGGTATTTCAGAATCTTGGCAATTTAACTATCCCATTATATAAACAGAATCTGCTTGGTGCCTAATCTACTCCAATTTGGCCAATTATCTTTGTACCAAACTGAATTCCATATGATCAAATAGAGTCGATTTGGTCCGTGGTGGTTGACACGATTGAGTAGTAGACTAGACTACTTTATTAAGCTAACAACAAATTTACGAGGGAAATTATTTACAAAAAATAACTAATAAAACTTATGATAGAGATTCATGCGTCAAACTCAGTTCCACAATATACAATAGTCTAGCCATGCTAAAGAGCCGAGCCAACTGAAATTCGAAGCTCGAGCTTTTTTGGGCCCGAGCTGGGGCTGAGCCGAGCAAAAACCTGGCCAAAAAATGAGACTCGGCCCGAGCCTTAGCTGGGGCTTTTTCCGGGTCAAACCCGAGCCGACGAGCTTTTTTGTCATCCCTACAATAGTCGAATCTCTATTTTCAAATTAAAAGTAACACCCTATGGAAAAAAAATATATAGGATTTTACTATCTGTACACCTTTATACCAAGTTCGAAATTGCCTTTTGTTTTCAAAAAATTGTGAACGGAAAAACTGTTTTTCTTTTCTAAAAATAAATTGACAAATGAGCAAACTGTCAAACTTGGCGTACGCCAAGTACGATTGAATAATATAAGAAGACCGGGCTAAAACTTGGTTGTTGTAAACTATTAACACATGCATGAAACACATTCATTTAATGGGTGTTTCTTTCGTACGACATTCTTAGGGGATATGCTCTCACCTTATTTGACCAATAGACGGCCAAACCTACCCATTTTAATATAAAAAGTCTTTTATATCCAGAACGCCTTCGCAGTGGACTTCTAGGGATTATTAAAGCATAATTATGTGTACATGAAAATCATATCGAATCTAGTTGTCAACAGAACAAGTCAAGTTTGCATCCACGTATATGTATTTGCACAATAAGAGAGAACATTAAAATGCTCGGCTTTCGCTCTGGGTGCTATGACAGGCATATACTATGATGCTCAAGCTAAAAAAAAAAAATCGTGCGAAAAGACAAATAGATAAAATATGCCAACATACTTAATTTGGCACGAACAATCAAGCGTTGTATTCATTGTCACGTTACAATTAATTCATAATAATCAATTGGTATGTGCTCGATTTGAATTTTATTATGAAATCGCTTGTAGGACCCCATGATTATTGTGAGGGATGGGCTCGACGTATGATTTCAGATCGGTTCGGAGGCCTCGAAAGAAGTCAATTGCTTCATTAATGGTTGGAGGAACATAGCTTGTCCCATGCTACATATAAAAAAAATGGCTTTAAGACCATGATTTATAGTAAATTCTCACAAAAGTTGGCAATCATTCCACCTTTTGAGTGCCCTAAAATGCAACAATGGATTCCATCACAAGGGATAAAATGTTGTGACAAGTTCCAATGACAAATTGACAATTTGGCCACTGTTTGGTACATATTAAAATTTGAACCTTGCTACTTGTACATAATTCTGTGTACATCAAGGTGTCTACCCCCTCACATGGGGGTGGGACCCACTTGGATATAATATTTTTTTATTCAAGTGGGTCCCACCCTCATGTGAGGGGATGGAGATCTTGATGTACAAAAAATTATGTACAAGTAGATAAACTCTAAAATTTTTCATTTCAACTCATTTTCAATTATACATTTTTCAATAAAACAATATTTTTTATCATTTTAATAACTTTTCCTTCTTTTTCAACCATATATTCTCTATCAATATACTATTTCAAAATACATTCTTCCAAAGTAATATGGCTCAAACATACCCTTGATATCACAAATTCACAATTGAGAACTAAATTGATTTTTTTACATGTAATATCTAAAAGGTAGGTATTATTCAGTGGAAAATGATTTTTGTACACATTTATTTATATAATAAAAAAGTGTCAAAATGTAAATGAGAAAGATATTCGCCAGTGCTTTTATTTGACTCTTGGCAGCTCTGCTTTAGACTTTTTAGATTTCAACTTTTACTGAGTAGTTTGACAATGATTTCTTGTACTATTTCAATTAAAATTATAAATTGGTGACTTGCACTTCCATCTCCCATATATTTGAAAATTGAAGGTTTGAACATGATGATTGAGTGCAATTTTGACCATTAGATCATTAAATGTTACAATTGCACTAAGACATTAGTTAAATAAAAGAAGCCCATCACGACTCCATCCAAGAAAATTTGAAGGTCGTGTGCAATTATGGGGCTTGCAGTCTGTATAGATCTTGGTGATTTAAGTCCGATGTGACTCACTTTATATATAGAATTATTGGACTAAGAGTGCGATATCAGATGAAATCTAATTCGGAGAAGAAAATAGTGCCTAAACAAATAGTCCCTAAAAGGATGTTGACAATCATAAAGAAAAGACTGCTGGAAGTGAAAGTGTACAATTGAAGTACAAATCCAAGTTCTTTACCAAATGGAT
>CAIGRS010072589.1:926-16712 GCA_903798395.1 Fraxinus floribunda | reverse complement strand
AAAAAAAAAAAATATATATACACATGTGTATATATATATATATATATATATATATATATATATATATATATATATATATATATAAAGGCTGCAATCTTACTGCATACACATCGAGGAGGAAAGGAAGGGAGAACAAGTAAAATTTGCACCATTCTTGTCATATAGGATGCTAGCTTTCTCAATTTAGGCTACATGTTTGTTAAATAAGTATGTTTCCTATATGAAAGCAAGTTCCAAAAGCTAATCTATAAATTTAATTCCTTTACCTGAATAACCAGTGTAACATCAGGATAATTCATCCCTCGAGCTGAAACATCAGATGTTATCAGAATCAATTCTTTTGATTCCTTGAATTCATCAGATATTCTAGTACGATAGGATTGAGGCTTTTTGGAATGAATCTCTCTGACATTCAATTTCATCTCCCGCAAAAGGGAAAACATGAGGGATGTCATCATTGCTGTTGTGCAGAAAACAATAACCTGAGAGGAAGCCAAACAATAATCAATAATAAGGGAAAATAAACCAGTAGAGAATTTTAGAACCACTTATATAACACAAAAAGCTAAGGCAGCCTACCTTGTACCCAAGTACTTGAGATATATGGCTCTTTATAAGATGGTGTACTATTTGAAAATGCTGTTCATGTGGCGCCACATAAAAAAATTGCTTAACCTGCTTGACAAGTAAAAATGAGAATCTACTAATCGCCAATCAGTATATCACTTAGAGAAAGTAACGTAAACATGAATTCTTGATCTTAGCAGCCTCAGTTTTTCATATAGAGATTAGGAAGTTAACACTTCGTCCCAAATAAAATTTGACAGTCATAAAATAATTAAAATGTACCTTAGAATGAGTTTCCAAACAACCAATGCCCACTGTATTAATGTAGGCATGTTCCCTTTTCAGAACGAGTTGAGATATTCGACGGACCTGAAAATTGACAATATTGACATTCAAACCAAAGAGCTTAACATGTTCTCTTATTCATCATTAGCATCATTCAGCAGAACAATAAGTAACAAGGAATTAGTTTGAACCTCCTTCGGGATTGTAGCCGAAAAGAGTAAAGACTGCCTCTGGCGTGGCAAACAATCAACAATTTTCTCCATATCCTTTCGGAATCCAAGGTCTAGCAAGTGATCTGCCTCATCGAGTATAAGCATCTTCAGTCCCATCAACCGCACAGACAAGCCAGACTTGTTTTCAACATGATCCAACAATCTACCAGGAGTTGCAACAATAATCTGCAAAAATCGCACCCAAAAGTTAAAAGATAGTAGTAACCATTGACAACAGCGAAAAATATAGAAACGGGTCTTAATTACAAAGTTGTTCAATTATGCTAAACATTTAGGCATACCTGACAAGGATCTGATTCTAGGTGTTTTTGATCAACTTTAAATCGTGTTCCTCCAACTAGTGTTTGCACACCAATTCCTTCATGGTACTTCAGGAGAACATTTGCTTCTGCTGCAATTTGACTTGCAAGCTCTCTTGTGGGACAGATAATAAGAACATATACAGGTGGGGATCGTGGGACCCGCTGATCTATTTTACTACGTGATGCCTTCAGAACTGTTTCAATAGCAGGAAGCTGTTTATGTTTAGCAGCAGTGATGGAAAAAACAAACAGGGTACAGGATGATGATAGTAGAAGTATGAGAAACATAAGATTTGTGATCTACCAGAAAAGCAACACTTTTGCCCGTGCCAGTTCTGGCTTTGACTAAAGCATCCTTACCTGTTCAGTGTAAGAGATTATGAGTGCAACAAAAATGTAAAGAGGGAAACAAATACTAAGAACGAAAAGAAAGAAAGTGAAAATATAGATTCTTGCAAACCATTCCAAGGATGATAAGAAATGCCAAAAAAGTGTGTACAAGTCAAAAATGATTCATGAGGTTTCACGCCCTGCGCTCTATCAAACTGTAAGTTTGATTAAATAGCAGGGTCTATTGGATTCCAACAGTGGCAGGATACAGTAAATCCCGCAAACCCAAAACGCTATTCTTGCACAACACAATTTCAATGTAAGTCCTGTTTGTTTCCAAGGACAATGTGGAAGAAGAAAAACTATGAGAAAAATAAAATTTTCATTTATTCAGTTGAACTGCTGAAGAATTTTGGGAATATGTGAGAAATTCTATACAAGGAGGGAAAATCATGACAAAGCTGGATAAATCATCTAGGATAGAACCAACAAAAAGCTCAAATTGTACATTTTTTCACATAAAGTTTCAACAAATAAATAGAATATTGTCTATTCCTTCTTGATAATAGTATTAATATTTAAAATTACTAATGGCTGTGAACATATTAACTGGCTGCCAAGAAGACAAACCAAAATCATTTAATCCCCTGTTTGATGGCCATTATTGTGTAAAAATGATGTTTTAAATAGTGATTTTTTAGAGATTGTGTAGTTAAAAAGTGAGAAAAAATTTTGAATTTACATGCAAAATATTTTATTGTTTGAATGTGTGGTTGAAAATGATCATGAGAAATAAATTGTTTTGTTTTGAAGGGAGTCAAACATGAGCTTAAATTATATGCAAGATCTAAGATTCATACATATTACATACATGAAAGCTTTAGTCTCATCATTGCTAAAACTAGTTGTGTTTGGTGCTGTAGATCAAAAGAAACAGACCATGTTTACGAAGAGTTTAAACCATTTTTTTTTAATAACCGTGAATGTCCGAACCAGCTTGCGCACACCTCTACTAATTCCACGGGACCTAAAGTTTACGACCAGTACTCACCTCAGTGCCCTGAGGGGACTCGAACTGGTGACAATTAGGGAGCAAACCCAAGGCCTGACCAACTGAGCAACCCCTCAGGGTTGGGTTTAAACTTTTGAAGATCTTCCATTCAAAAATAAGGAAAAAAAAATTGAATAAAAAACTTTTATTGTGTGCTTTATGATGATCAACTTCAACTTCACAGAAAGGGTGGCTAAAATGAACATGTTCTAACCAACTAATCCAGAAACTAAACAATATGTTCACTGAGTCAACGTTATATAGAAAAGATGTCCATAAAATTTACTACACACCCTCGAGGCAAGCAGAAAGTGTAGCATCTTGGACCCTGGTCATTTGCAAATAGCCTGCCTCAGCAAGTGCTCGGATGGACAAAGAAGATACATCACACTCATCAAACCTGAATAAGCATAATCCACAGCACATTATTAGCAAAAAAGTCCAACAAAATACGATAGTAAAAGCCTCTAATACAGAAAAATACCGTTTTCAAATATAAAACCCCACATACCTTTTTGAACTAAGAAGGGATTCCTCTTCGTCCTTTTCTCCTCCATCTTCCTCCAAACTCCTCTTGCTGAACTGCTCCCTGATTGCCTCAACTTGCTGAGATAAATCATTCTCTTCTTCCAGAAACTTCAAAGGTACTCGCTTCTTGGTCTTCATGTCGTATTTTCCCAATGCTGCACTGCTACCAACAATCCTTCTAGCGCTACTTTCCATTTCCTCCTCCTCCTCATCATCATCATCGGTGTCGTCATCATCCGATGAATCCATTTTATTACCACGAAACCTAGGCCATCTCACTCTCCTTCCACCAGAGGACCCTTCTTTCGAAACTGCACCATCTTTGCTTGTTAAACTGCTATTGCTTGAAAAATTCAACTTTTTATTTCTCATTGTACTCCCCACATCCACAGAATAATAATGCCTCAAATTTATTAAATTATTTGTACTCAAAAAAATCCCACTTCTATAACTATCCAATAAACCAATTCTAGAATGCATTTTTCTTGAATACTCATTCCAGCGATTCCCCATAAAATTACTACCCCACACGGTATGAGTAGAAAAATTCCTCGATTTAGAGAAACCACTAAAATTCCCCGAAAGTTCGCCCAAACCATTCTCTTTCTTAACACTTGTACGCGATTTCTCCAAAATCAGTTTCTGCAAGTTAATAGGCTCACCAAAAACTTGGCTTTTCGGCGGCTTAGGCGCCGGAGTCTTAACGGGGCCATCACATTCATTCCACAAATCTTCAGCGCCCTCCTTCATGAACCGATCAGCAAGGGCCTTGATGTGGTCTTGGGGAGATAATGGTCCATAATTGTGCTGGTTTTGATCGGGCTTTTGAGAACCCAGCTTCTCAGCATTAGCAAGCTTGGCCCGGATTTCAGACCGTACTCGGGCCTCGTAGACTCGCTTTTCTTGGTCAAGGAGGCGTTTTTCCTTCTCCCGAGCTTTTTTCTCGTGCATTCGCTTCCACTGCCATTTGTTGAGACCGCCCGGGAAGGTGCGTGGGCCACCGCCCATTTGGCGGAGGAAAATTTGGCTGTGGCGGAGAGTTTTGAGTACGGGCTTTAATCGATTCCTAAGGAGAACGGAGGAGAAATGCATTGTGGAGTAGGGAAAGAAATTGGTAATTTTAGGGTTTAAGGTGGGAATGAAAGGGTTTTAGGGATTTTAGGCTAATTTTCAGAAATGTTCCTCATACTAATGCACATGTGTTAAATCAGAAACTATTCTTTCATTTTTGGCTCAACCATCCTAGTTAAACAGTCATTTCCGTCACGCATCACGCATGTATCGTTCGCTCTAGCCATATCAACGAGCCGAACCACGAGCCAAAACTTGAAGCTCGAGCTCGGCTCGAATTGCTCGGCAAAAAAAATGAGACTTGGCTCGAGCCTTAGCGGGCTGAGTTAGTCGGCTCGATTTTTATTTATTTATTTTAAATAAAATTTTGGCTCCCTAACTGCCTCCTTTTCAATTTTAATTTATTTTATTATTCTTTTTTTACAAGGGGTAGGTGGGGGTTGTTTCAGCTCGAGCCGGGCCCGGCTCAAGCTTTTTTTGGACAGAGCCCGAGCCAACGAGCTTTTTTACCATCTCTAATTCTCTCTAGTTATCATTTCAATGATAGAATTGAATAATGTCCAGCCTTAATCTCACAAGGTATTTATAATCTTCGCCTGTGATCCAATCGACATGTCTAGGTTGGACTTGAATTGTAAAAAAGAGACTTGAAACATGACATTTAGAGGGTGTTTTGTATGGATTAAAATTAAATTTTTAATAGATTGTAATAGAAAATTTTGAAATGTGTAGTTGAATAGTTGTAGGGCTCATAAAAATATGATTAATACTAATTGTTTGATTTTGACTTAGATCAAAATCTGATTTTAATCCGTACCAAACAGGACTTTAGCCTATTTGATTCCAATGGGCTGATTTCAACATGGGATTAAGTAGGTTTTTACTCGCACTCAGAAATGCTTAATCACATAAGGACAAATTACAAAAGTACACTAAAATTAAGGGCTCGAAATTGAAATATTCGATTTTTTAACATGTCTTCGTGAGAGAGAAAAATTAGTTTGTGTCCGGATCAAGATGATAAGTGACCTAAAACTTCTTCCCGAAAAATTACGGATTTTCACGTATATACAAACGTTGTAAAATTCTTGTAGAGCTACAATAACTGTTGAGAAGTTACAATGACTGTAACTTTTTTTTTCTAAAAAGATAACTATAGTTACAGTCGTCGTAATTTTCTGGAAATTCAAACGTTTGAGCCCTATTTTTTGGTGTATAATGTATTTTGGAATAACATATTAATTGAGAATATGTGGTTAATAAAAGAATGAAAGATTTTGAATTTGCTTGTAATATTTATTTTATTGAAAAATATGTTTTTGAAAATAATTTTTCATCTAGAAACAGTACAGTGCCTAATTTCCACATAAAAATCCTCGAACCCGTCTTACTTGATAGAACCGAGTTTTATGTTAATTTGTGTTGATTATTGTTTATAGAAAGGAGGTATTTATGTAAAACAAGAAACATAAGCAAAAATAAAAGCTTAAATTTACTTTTCAGTTGCTTATTTATCAAAAGTTACTAAAAGAAAAGTCGTATGTTCAGATTCAGGAAGATTTGTAAATGTGTCTGCAACTATAGGAAAACTTGAGTACAAGAGTTTATCACCAAAATTTAGCTTGGAATCAAAAGATTGGCCCTTGTTTCTATCTACATATAGACTCTGTTTGGTGAGGATTAAAATTAATTTTTTAATAGATTTTGATAAAATTAATTAAATATGTGGTTATAAAGTTGTCGAACTCATAAAATATGTTATTAAAATTAATTATTAACATTGATTTAAATTAAAATTTGGATTTTGATCTGTGTCAAAACAATGGCACAGTGTCAAAAGCAGCTGGCAATGCCTATACAAGGATTCTTGCCAAAGAATACCCGAGTCTATGCGTGAACTGTGTGTTTCTGGGTTTTGCGAGACTGAACTCAAACAAGGGAATTCACACGGAAAATCTTACATTCGAGGAATTCAATTTTTTACTTTGGTTGCTTGATACGAAAGTGGAAATAAAATTCGAATTTCAAGGTACAACCACTTTAAGCTTGTTTTTTTTGTCAATTTCATAGAAAATACATTCATATGGGGTACTTTGAATTTTTATTTTCCAACTAACATAAAATTCGAAAGACTTTTCACATTACCAATCAAACGGACCATCAGTGATAATAAGTTCAAAACTTTTGGTGAAGCCATTAGGAGTGACCAATCCAGCCTTTGGTAGGTTGCAATGAAACGAGAAATGACCCCTCTTTATCGTAATGAGACTTGGACTTTAGTACCTAAACTTAACATCATTCAATCGCATATACTGTTAGTAAGTTAAGTAGATGTATGGCTAATCTTGGTATACGACACCGGGAAGCTTTGAAATGACTTTTGAGATACTTAAAAAAGTTCAACTGATGTTGGCATAGTGTTTGGTCATTGTGTTAAAGGTACAAAACTGAAAGGAATATTGATTCAAATTATAATAGTAATAGGTAGAACAGAAAATCAACCACATCATACATTTTTACTTTGTGTAATGCATGCTTTAGATGGAAATCTCAGGTGCAACATATAGTGGCATTGTTCACTACAGAATTCTGTATATGTGGTTGTGATCGATGCTATAAAGGAAGCTTGTATCTTAAAGTCTATTAAATGAATCAGGTTGGTGTGTTATCTGATAGTTAATCTTCCTTCCAATTGTACAAGAATCGCATTTTCCTGTCATGACTAAAAACATTGATGTTCGAGTTTCACTTTTAAGGTTATCTTAATCCAGGTAGCTTTTATTGTCTTGTGTTTTTCCTCTTCTACTCCTCACTAAAATTTGAACACTATAGTGTAAGTGAGGTTGTAATGTTGTTTGGATTCCACAATCAGATTGCTACTGTTGGGAGCAAAAGAAGTCCCACATCGACTAGACATGGGAAATATGATGAGTTTATAAGTGTAGGACAATATCTCCATTAGTATAAGGCCTTTTGGGGTAAATATATGTGGTGTTCATAAACCCAATAGCTACATTAATTGATTAGGATGTATGATTTCGGATTGAGAGTTAGTTGAGTGTATCTCTTATGAGTTCTTTGATTGGTTTGAAGGTTTCGTGAGGGTTCTTTGATGATTTGGGGAATGTCGGTGGTATTGGTCTGTAATCTTTCGTTCTCATAAAAATAGATGCTTCAATATCGCACAAGAGGCAATCTGTAATTGTAGAGCCTCGAAAGGAGACGTGGAACCTGTCCAACTCCTTGGCCCTTTAAAGGGGCAAACATGTGGTGTCCATTGTGTTGTTGTTAATGTTTTTGATTTGCTGAGATTGTTGATGTATGATGTTGAAAATGGTTGTATTATTATTCACCATCACTAACAGTGTAAAGGCCATAATGCCTTGGCTCTAAGGCTTGGCCTTCACTACCAAAGACGCTAAAAATATAAGTAAAAAGAGAATCCCTGAAGCCATTTATGTACATCTATAGCTGACATTTAAAGCCATCATCAAATATTCAATAACTGCCACCTTCTACATGGATATGGTGACAGAAAGCAGTGAATTTTACAGAGTATTACAATTAATTTGGAATAAAATACAGCAACTTTTCCCACCTTGATGATAGAGCTAAAATTTACTAGTTAACAGCTACAAAACCTGGTCGGAGTAAAAATAAAAAAAGGAAAGAAAGAAAAAAAAAGGACGATAAATAACGGTGCAAATATTACAGGAAATAAATTAAAAATGTGAGCTATAAAATAATTAGACATTTAAGTACCAACACTTATATTCGTCTCAGTATAGGGATGAGTTCAAGTTTCTGAAATTGTCTCGAGTTTTTAGTCGGAGTGAAGATGATATTCTCGAGACTGTGTCATGGATACACTATTTTTACCTATTCGTATCAGAAAACATCATCAAATTTGAGTAACCTGCCATTGTTTACTCCACTCTATTGGTACAGGTCAGAATTGCCGATTTCAGCTCTTCTTTGCCCAATGACGTTTGCACAATCACCTGTACAAATGACGCATATAGGTGCTCAAGTAAAGTTTTAGGCATCTAATTATGCTGGCAACTGTTAAAAACTGAGTTAGATACTAAAGTTTCACCTCCTGTACTCTATTTCCAGCTCGAGCAAGTAACTTGTACTGATTCTCAAACATGGACGCCATATAAACCTGTCAAAAGGCCATGAAATAACTTTAAAAGAAAAGGTGACGGGCCTCAGAAACTAGCAAAACATGTTCAGTTTTATTATTATTCAGCTCAGTGCTGTCAACTGATCAATAGGCATGGAAAAAAATCATTATAGACCGGAAGCTAGCAAACTTTATATCGTTTCCATTCATGCTTAATGAGAGTGGCCATTTTTTTTTCTTGCCCCTGTTTGGTTTAAGCTAAAAAACAGATTTTTAGCAGACTTTGATAAAAGTTGTGAATTCCATGAAATGTGTAGTTAGAAATGAATTTGAGGAAAAATGAGGCTTTGCGTTTCGCTCAGCTTGGTCAATTTGATTAGTTACCTGAAATGTTGGGGCCAAACCAGGACTCAAAAAATAGCGTCCTTTTGATACAGACTCGATGCCATCGTATTGTTGTAGTTCTTTGATAAGCGATTCCACATCGGCCCACTATTAAACATAATATTAAAAAACACGTTAGGGTAACCCGTCTGTCTAAAAGTAAGTGTTGAATCCCGGGGTACCATGTTGTAATAGAAGCATAAAGTTGTTCCTATTTAAAGACTCGAAAAATATAAACCTCGACATCTGCTTCAGCTGCTTCAAGTTGACCGTCTAAGGAATTGTGATCACCAACTACAGCCTCCAACGCCTCCATCAGTGGATCTGGCTGCCATGAAAAAGAAAAAGAGCGTCGTTCAATTGCAATATAAAATTCCTTGATCAACACCATACTGTCCAAGAAAATGGATGAAGATTACCATTATTTCCTTTAACGATAAAAATATACGTTCAAGTGAAAAATCCAATTGATGAACTTTTGCTTCAACAATCTGCAAGCCAAAAGACTTGATCAGGCGAATTTTACTAGCATTAAAAATATCAGCTTTACTGAAGGAATGCACTGTTGAGGTTCTGGAGCTATGAAGTACCTGACCAACTTTAAAATATGATTCAGGGTCCAAGGTGGTATCCCATGATACTTCTGTCTGATGAATAAGTGCAGGTACGCCTTCAACCTACAAAGGTATTTTGTTCATATCTGATTAGCCTGTATATGGAATTCATTATTCCCCAATCCATTACAAAAAGCATTTACCAAGTGAAGAAAATACTGCAACACATACAGAAGTAAACATATTAATCACAAATAAATCATTTTAGGCAAAGGTGGCCCCATAATATCTGAACACTCTAGAAGTAACCATATTATGAGTGGGAAGGCTAACGAACCATTTATTTACCTCAACAAATATGCCAAAGTAAGTGATCTTTTTAATGCAACACTTCACTACATCTCCAACACTCAAGTTTGCCTGCAATAAGAACAGCATAAAAGCTCAAGACCTGAAACGTTAGTGCATAAGAGATAAAGCATCCTCACATGATGGGATTCATATATGAATGTGAGAGACCTTGAGGCATACTCAATGATAAAATGCCATCTTGTCCAGCAAACACTTCTTTTATATTAAATACTTCTGCATGTGTTTGTGTTGCATGACAAAGACAGCTAGGCCAGGGTTATTGAACCAGATTTACTAGAAGGCAAATCATTCCAAATCGAATACTAATTCAAGATTGCAAATAGTGACAAATGATTCACCATCAAAGTGACAAGTTAATACCAAGTTCACTATTGTGGCAAAATGCTATATCTGAATAAATTTATATATGTAAAAATGGAAAACATATAAAACAAAATCAGAAGTATTTTAAGCATTAAAGAAGGGAAGTAGAAACAGAACATTAGTTATATGTTAACTACGGGATTCATAGCTTGCAATAAATTTGGCTACCTGGAGTACAAATGGCAGTTTCAGATTGTTTTCTGGTTTTGTGGTGTATTATTGTGTACCAGAGCAAGTTCGGTACAATGAAAAAGTGCTATGATAAAAAAATTCTACAAAGTTTCTAAAAATGGTCATTAAATCAGCTACAGTACATAGATGAATGTTGGGCCACTAAAGAACGAAAGCTTGCTTAGGTTTATGTAATAGAAATTACTATTTTGAGGAATGTAGCTATAAGAGAACGGATAAAATATGAAATAAGGATATATACCAAACCGGTAGAGGAGGAACTAAATGAGGACAAATTAAGAAAAGGATGAATAAAATGATTGAGACATATCTTGACTAACCATAAAGAAACTTCATTCAAAATGCCACCACAATCGCGGTAAAACATGTTAGAAGAAATAGAGGTAGACCCACCTGCCAACTCTCCTCGTAACTCTACCGTGGTCATTTTTCTTTCTCTATAAGAAATATTATATATTTTTAAATCAAGTTATTATTAAATAACAAATAGGTACTCATATATAAAAGATTTCAACAAGAAAAAATTAATTATACTATATAAATGAAGAATTTTGAAAAACTTAATTAATGTGTTGGCGATATGTCATGCCAATATTTCTTTAAAAAAATCGTGCGCCAGCATGTCCGACATGTTCGTGTCAGTGCATTATACATGTTTACCGATTATATTCCACTTGAATTATGATACTATGAAACTTCCGTCTTTTGTTGGATCAGTTGCATCATGTTTTTTTATCAGTCTACCTCTAAAATGTTTATTTATATAAGAATTGGGACACCATAGCGCATAATTTAGCAGAGATATGATAAGATTGAAAAAGAGTCATAATAAGAACTACATACATGCCTGGGGACAATTTAAATGAACAGGAGATTCATTAAGCTATGGTCACAAAGGGATTGATAGGAGAATGCAACCAGGAGATTGAGTTGAAGTGACAATTACATTTTTCACTGAATTGATCTTTTTGTTTTCAGTACATGTTATTTTCATAAATAAGGCTCTTACCTGTGAACAAATAATTGAAGCAAGATTTTAGAAACAGGGACCTTAAGGACACGAAAGACCAACTTAAAACTCACTTCGACTGGTCAAATTAAATTATGTGTTACTTTCTTACCATGACACTTCTCTTCTTTTCAACCAATTCTTCCTTTTCTTTGGATTTTATGGAAAATATCAGTCTGCGGGATTTTCTGTCGGCCAATACCGCACCCACTTTGATTTTCTGCGAGCACAGTAGGTATGTGGTGAATAATAATTCAACTTTGAAGACAGGGGTTAAGACTCCAAACATTGTCATCCAAACCTGGCCAACAAATGATGATAGGAACTTGAGTTTCTCTTGGTCATAAATCATGAGAAGATCCTCCAGTTTCATATCTGATGATACCTGCCCCTCAGCCTTGTAATCAGCTTTAGAATCTAGCATTGATTCCACAGAAGCTGTTGTACTAGTAGGTTCATATTTTCCAATGATGCCCAAATTTTGCCTGTACATGGACGGGTCTAAACCTTTCCTTCTCAGCCAGGATTCAAAAGCTAAGAACTTCCACCTGGCAGCAAGATTACGGTATGGCATAAATCCTATCAAGGAACCAAATGATACCTGTACAGAGAGGAGGAAAATCAAAATGGTAAACAGAAATTAAAACTAAACAAGCAACGCTCACTATATGAATATCTGTTAACTCACAACAAATCCTCTCGTGCTGGAGCTAATTAATTCCACTTCTGCTCTTTCTCCTGTCTTAACCAGCTCTTCAGCCCTTGCCCAGTCATTATCTTCATGGTCCTAGATGAATATGCAACAATCACATTCCACAGGGGAAAAAATAAAAAATTCCCAGCTAACTAATGTACTCAAACATAAATTGCCAACCTTAATCGGTGAAGTTGTGAGGAAGTTCTCAAGCTCCAAGGGATTTCCATACCTTTCAGAATTCGTGGGAATCAGGACCTCGCTACTATGTTGTTTTGTTGACTTAACAGAGCGATCTAATCTATTGCACAACATTTTAATGAAATTTAAAAAACAATATGTAGCAGCAAGAAAAAAAGGAGATAGAGAGAGACTAAAGATACATTTTTGGTTTTCCAATCAGCAAAGTATCCATAGGTATTTTAGGAGTAGTTTCAGCTGCCATTGTCTCAGAAGGTCCACTATAAGCAAATGTTTTCTCTCTAGTCTGAGTATTAGCCTGCAATTCTTGAAAAAAGAACCAATGGATTTTATAAAAATGAACCTTAACTTAGAAATCCGTAATCACATTTCAATTTCTCTAATGCTAAAACATGAAAATTCTATCCACAGATTGACAATTACCTGTCGCAGACATATTATCCACTTCTGAATCTCTTTTCCTAGTTTCCGTATACTGATTGAGATTGCCATCCATCATGTTCACCAATTCACCTGATGAGTGCGGAACATCTAAACTGTTCTCTGTCAAATCATTAATGGATATAAACTCAGTATGATCCCTAGATAGTTCTGGTTCTCGTTCTTGTTCTCGCTCATTATTCACATTAAGATTCATTGGCTCTGGCTTTTTCAAAAGTGTGATATCATCAACTTCTCCTGTAGATGGAACATCGTTTTGCACACTCTCATCTTCAATTTCATTGACTACTGCAGAACTCATTGGTTCAGGCTTCTTCAACAGTGTGATATCGCTAAACCTGTCCTTTTGCGGTTCTTTACGCATTTTCAGTGATAAGTTTGGTTTCATCCCAAACCTAGAAGATTTTTCACCCCCCACATCATCCTCATTAAACGAACTGGGCTTTCGCAAGATAACATTGGGAACACTGCTTTGGGTTTTCTCCATGGCTTTTGTAACTGGTGGGTTAGATTTCTTATCATCTGTTTCTACTTGTTTACGATTAGCCTCAAGTTCTATCCCTTTCCTCGGCGCAGGACGAACCAAATTTAACCCATCCACTGAATTTGTTGATTTTTTATCCACAGAGACATCAAATGGGATCTCCTCTATTTCATTGTTCACTGCTTTACCCCCCTTCTTCTGTAGTAGCTTCTCAATTTCCAAGTAAGTCATATCAGGGTTTGACTTCCGACCCAATATCTAAAAATTCAGAAGAACTGCAATGAATATTGTAATGATCTTAAGAAAAAATTGATTAGAAACAGAACAGAATAATAGCAAATTATCTAAAAAAATCTTTGCTTAAAAACTCAAAAGAAATCAACATACCAAGCCCAATCCTTTTCAGTATTTTCAATTATTATGATACATTTTGCGACAACATATCTCAAAGCCACAATCTCGGACTACTATCACATTATAATCAATTTCTTCACAAATAATTAAAAGGAAACCTTAGCAAATTCTTATTTACTATCAATATAAGCAAAATTATATCTCTGTTTCCATCATTGGAAATAAATCAGCAGCACTAGACAAAATCTAGCACTATAAATGTTGAAGTGCAAAGATTCTAACATTTTTCATAATTCCAGATGTTCCATGAATTCCATTTCCTTTCTTCTTCATTCATATAAAATAATCAGTTACGTCCCGCTAACACACTGAGATTGTGTTTGGCACACTGGCTTAGACCTTAAGAAATATAGTATAAAATTATAATAGATAATACGGTATATCTTCTTAAGAAATTTTAGTAATGTGTATATCGTATTGTAGTACATTCAGGAGGCTAGTGTTCTTTGATTTTTCATTCAAGAATGAATAATCAAAGAACGCTATGCATGTTAATAGACTATAATATCATCTACCTAGTAGAATTTATTAGAATTTTACACTATATTTTTTATCTGATCTAATCTGGTGCCGCAAACACAACCTGAACGCAAATAAAATTACAAAAAAATAATAATAAATAACTTATAAACACGGTTAATACGTGTGTTTGAATTCTAAAAGGGCAAAAAGAAGGGACCTTAGCATAGGTGATTTTAGGGTCTTCACCAAGCATTCTACCAAACTTGAGCTCCATTTGGTCCCATACGTCAAGCTTCGACTCATCATTTGATGCAAACACAAGAAGTTTTCTGGGTTTCCTAGTGTTAAAAGACAGAATTGGTGATTTCTTGATATGAAAAAAGGAATGTGAGAAGAATCGAATTGGGGAGAATTTGTTGGGAGTGGTGGCCGTACTAAGAGTGAAACTATCCATTTTTTCGATAAATTAAACGAAATTCATTAGATAGGATCAATAAAGATTGAGATAATTTCTGGGTTCGCCTTAATTCTATGAAATTTATTAAATTCCTGTGTCTCAGCGCTTGAAGTTGTGAAACAAAGAGCTATGGATTGAAGGTGGGGATTCCATTTTATCAATTCATCTCTCCGGGATATGAATGCGTGATTGGCACGTGATAAAGTTTGATTTTTTGTATTTTTTGTTTTTTTCATTTACGAGTAGAAAAATCAAAAATGTTGTTTTATAGAAGAATTCAAGAGAAATTATTGTGATACTAGTTTAGAATATGTTTAGGAAGTGTTTATAAAAAAAGTATAAATTATAAATTAATAAAAATAAGTGGTGGATAAGTCGGTCCAAATTAATGCTTATTACACAAGCACTGAAATAAAATGTTATATTTTTTATAAATGTTTAAAATTAAACGTGGGTTAAAAATTTGGAATTGTTGAAACCGAAAAACTATTGCATTAAGCTAGATGGTTCGATATATGAATTGAATTTTAATTGATTTTTTTCTAATTTCGATATTAAGTCAATCGTTATTAAATATATATACACGGAGTAATAAATGATTTTGTCTTGAAACAAAAGGCATGAAAATAAAACAAGAAAATGTATACAAAAAGTTTAGACTTGATTATATTATTTTGAAGAAGAAAAGAATTGAATTGAATCGAAATCGGTGGATTCTGATTCGATTCGGTTCCATCATCATATAAGAAACCATTTAATCTATGTATAGAATTGTCATTAGCCTAGGTGTATCAATTTCCATTCTCATTAAAATCGGTTCAAACCGTACAATGGTACCCCTATTTATTAGGACATCTATTTATATCCATTTGTTTCAAGAAAATTAGGTCTTCCATTGCATTGCCCTTAGTAGCAGGCAGAACTTATCTGCCCCACGCGTTCATGCGGTTCACTTTCGACCTTTTAACCTGTGTCTATCAAAGTCGAGCTTAAAACCCCATATGAAACACCTCGAAAACTAATGGCATGTTCTCTTTATCGTTTTCGAACCGTTTTCTATTTTTGATTTTCCAGATTAGTGAAAATGTGTTTTCTTTCCTATTTTCGAAAACAAGTTAAAAATTTACAAAGAAAACTCAAAACGACAAATTTGTTGTTTTAAGTGTTTTCAGTTATAATTAAACAAAAAATTTCAGAATAATTTTTCCAAACGTCAAAAAGAAAACATTTTCAACAATCTCAAAATGGACACTCAAAAAACAAAAC
>CAIGRS010072564.1:0-13537 GCA_903798395.1 Fraxinus floribunda | reverse complement strand
GGTTTTCAGCATTTTCTGTTTTGTGCGTAATTTTTTTTTTGTTTTTCAAAATGCGTTTTCGAAAATAGGGAAGAGAACGCGTTTTCGTTATTTTGAAAAATCGAAAACAGAAAACGGCTTGAAAACGGCAAAGAGAACAGGGCCTTATTTTTCCCCAAACTCATTTTCAACCACGTTCTCTCGATAAAATAATTTCACACAAACCCAAAACTTTTCAGTTTTTCCCCACTTTTTAACCACGCATTCTCCGAAAACGTCACTATTATAAAATCTAATTTTCCAAAAAATGGGGCTCAAACAGAGCCTAAAGCTACAGAGATTTGAAGTTACCATTCATTGCCAAATTGGCAATGGTGCCAGAAGCAACTCGTACTGCTGTTTGGATTTTGTGATGATTCCAGCAATGTNTAAAATAATTTCACACAAACCCAAAACTTTCAGTTTTTCCCCACTTTTTAACCACGCATTCTCAGAAAACGTCACTATTATAAAATCTAATTTTCCAAAAAATGGGGCTCAAACAGAGCCTAAAGCTACAGAGATTTGAAGTTACCATTCATTGCCAAATTGGCAATGGTGCCAGAAGCAACTCGTACTGCTGTTTAGATTTTGTGATGATTCCAGCAATGTGAGCAGTGCATCTAAACCAAATAATTAATTTATATCTTTTCAATGCTTAGAATTTAGTCAACCTGCAATGACTTTTCAGTATCACTGAGTTGCTTCTTCATCCACTCTATTTGCTCTTCAGCATTGCCAGAACGAGCACATTCGTTTTCTAGTTGCTTCATCAAATCAGATATTTTCTTCTCATACATCTGGGTCGTATCTGCAAGCAGTTTCTGATATGTGGAGTTCTCTAGCTGCTGTAGCTACTAACCAAAAAAGCGAAAACATTAGTCACTCGGCCAATGCAAAAGCATACTAACAAGAAAAAAAAAAGGTGAAGCCATAAGGAACGTTTGAGATCGAAGGAACTATAAAACATCTTTAACACTGGCAAGATATTTTTGCATGCAAGTATGTGACTTATAGGTATATGTATGAATGTAACATAAGTTCGGGGCCTTCCAATTTAGAAACTTAGTTTCTTCTAAATGTTATAATGATTCCAGCGACTATGATTCTAACATAAAAGAAGCAATTCTTTCTTGATCCTCTTATACTTTTTGGGATCCGGCGAGGGGGGATGAATATCATATATTACGAATTACGTATCATAGGATTGAGAACCGCAGCACTTTTCTCAGGAAACAATAAATATTTTGAATTCACACTGGATAGTTCATAAAATACTGGTACAAATGAAGTTCTCTCGCTCACACACAAGCGCGCACCCCTTTCTCTACAGTCCACACTCTACATTACACCAAACTCGTTTTCTTCTCAAGTATAATTCAATTCTTGACTATGGAAATAATGCCTTCTGGCTTCTACCATAAACGGTGGATACAGTATCAATCAGTCTACACAACAATTCTTAAAAAAATTAATGTCAAGATACGACTTTTCGAACCCGGAATTTCTTCTGTATAAACTATCTGAAATTAAAACAGGAGGATAAAGGCAAAATAATCTTCAAATTGAACTATTAGTGTGGAATTATACGCAGTCTTCCCAATTTTTAGAATGAATCGTCAAAATCTTCCCAATGGACGTCGAAGAACTGAGAAGTGGTAGTTATAGCCCACGTGTGAGACAGAGAGAAAGAGAGACCTGGGTCAGTAATAGTATGAAGAGGTTGAGGACGAGTTATTGAAGTGGGAATGACGGAGCGTCTGCTACTATTAGAAACGGGCTCTTTAGAACGAACCGAATGACGCTGTTCTTGTACACCGCCTCCAACGCCACCGTTGTTTCTTGAAGAAGAAGAAGAAGAAGGGGGTCTCTCGGACTTGTGCAATACTCTTCCCACAGAACCCGATGAAGCCATTTCTCCACACAATTTGTTCCAATTGATCACGATAAAATCAACTTACAGAACTAACTATCAGTTTGTTGAAGAAGAATCCACAACGACACATTTTGTGAGCGAGTACGGTGAAACAAACAGCAACGTTGAGGCCGGCACGATTGGATAAAGTTTCAACTTTCAACACATAACGTATTGATTTCCCGCGTACTAAAGTACCCTCTGTTTGTAATATACATACTGGGATTCAATAGTAATAAGTGATTTCTTCGTTTATTTTCGTTAAGTGTATATCTCTTTTTGAGTTTTTTGAGGATCATGGGGTCGGACCGAGGCGAACTTTTATAGGGGGAGGAAGATTTTTCTTAGTTTTAGCATCCAAATTTTCATTAGTCTGCCACAATGATGTACACTCCATTATATAGTAATTTACAATTAACAGGGGCCGTAGGATGAAGGAACACGTGTCTTGCCATAACCTAATCTAAATGTCCTATNATTAACCTGCCACAATGATGTACATTCCCTTATATAGTAGTTTACAATTAACAGGGACCGTAGGATGAAGGGATACGTGTATTGCCACAGCCTAATCTAAATGTCTTATGTCAATCACATCAGTCAGACCATGAATGCTTGGATCTTCATATCTCTAGGTTTGCGATGTGACCGTGTAGGGGAGGTAGGAGGCGACGCTAAGGTGAGTGATCAAGTCATGCTGTCCCATCATGTGCTTCAATGGGCTCGGATACGTAGTTCTCTTTAGCCTAGGGGTTCGGATGGATCTTTCCAAGCTGGGGGTCGTACTGTCGCGACGTATCGGCTCGTCTGAACCGGTGGGAAGTGAGGAACCCCCTCCTCGCTCCATGGTATGAATTTTCAGGAGTAACACATACGTTATTGTTGTCTCTTTGTGCTGTTTTTGATTTGGACATATTACAAACATAGATATCAATTTCGGAGAGAATCGTTCTGGGTACGGTAGTGTAGGGCCGGAACCCAACTCAAACCACCAAATTGACTTCCCGCCCAATTCTTGAATGGATCCGAAATTGGTAAATACTGATCCAACTCGACCCGAATTGGTTCAAGTTGGGATTTAACCCAAGCCTAAATCGAGGTTTTCAGGTTGGGGTTTCCCAACTTGAAAATCGACATGCCTGATGCCGAATCCAACCACAATCAAGTTAGTTTTTCAGGTAAGATCGGGGTTGGCAGGTAATAGCCCCTGTTTGTTTCCCATTTCTAGAAAAATTGTTATCGTTACATAGTGACCCTGCCGAAATATTTGACTAGCATGTGTGATAGTGGGGCCCAATAATTTGAAAAAAAGGTAACAATATTCATTTTTTCCTGAAAGTAATGCAGGCCAAACAGGGGCTATATTGTGCTTTTTTATATTCAAAACTGAGAAAATTTGAAATCATGGTCTTTTCAGGTGGTAAGAGCGACTGGGTCGCATCTCCTGGGGGAAAACTAAAATTTCAAGAAAAAAAAAAAAACCTTTGAAAAATCTCATTTCTCCTTGTATTTTTAATCCCTTCGTAAATAGATAAAGCCATCTCGAGCATTGAACAAATTGTTTATCGTCATAATATATAAAAATATCTCGTTGATTTTATTTTTTATAACTCGAAATTTTATCATATTATAGCATTGTATTTCTCTATCGAAAATACACTTTCAAAATTTTCACCATTTGTCACTTTGGACATTTTACACTCAAAAAATGACATGTTTTAGCATCATTTTGTAGAAGTAACAATTTTTGGTGCATTTTCAAATTTTGTGACGTATATGAAAAATCTCCTTATTAATATTAACTCATAAGCATTGAACCAACAAAAAAACCAATTGAAACAAATCAAACGAAAAATTAAACTATTTGTTTCCATAATCTTGAACTCTTGTTTCAAACCATGTATAAACTTTAAATGCCAAATTATGAATAGGTCCCCTATCATCTACATGAAGTTCGACTTTACGTCCCCCTTTTCAAACTTCTTACTTTATTGTTATAAATTTCGACTTTACGTCCCTTTCTTAACTTTGTACTTAGTCTTCTTCGACCCCTTCAAAGGCCCATGCATATTTTTGACGATACTTTTCCTCTTCCTCTTGAGTAAAATCATTCTCGATACCAAAAAGCCTCCGTGTAAACTCGACACTCTTGTTCTCTATCTTATTTGCAATCTTAGTGGAACATACATCAAGTAAAGACTTGATGTCCAGATAATTTGCAGCCAACATGTATTCAAAAAGGAGTGGGAAATCTTCATCCACAAATTTTTCATCAAATTGGTTCTTATCTTTTTCATCAAGTGATGAATCTCCATGTATGTTGAGAAAGGTTATGACTTTAGACAGGATTTGGGATTCAACTTGCACTGGGATTACACTAGAAGCACAATCATCTTCAATGATGTTCTTCAGTGTTACGCATTGCTCCGCTCTACTATCTTCAATCTCAAATTCTTCATTATCAGAACTCCTCAATTTTACCATCTTCTTCTCCTTTTTTTCTCTGTACTTTGGAGTTGCTTCTCAAAGATAAGAATCTGAATAATTTGGAGAGGTAGGGTTGCTCGTGTATATATATGTGTGTGTGTGTGTGTGTACATACATTATACATAGAGGGAGGTGGTTGTGGTGGGATTTAATGGTTTGAATTTTGGATTGCCATGCGATACATTAAATTGAGATTAACATGGATATTTACATTGATTAAAATATCCAGGAATAAATGAAATATGCATTCAATCGTTAGCATGTTTAAATATATTTGCGAATAAAAGTTTACTTGCAAATAGATAGATCAATTCGAAGTTGAACCGCAAAATACCTGCTTGAACCGGTCGGGTTTTATTAAAAATCAGGTGAACCTGTTTTGGTAAAACATGCCTGCCACTTTGAAAATCACACAATGTGATGTGATTCCAAGATTCTAACTTGGACTGCATGGAAGCTAACGAGGCCTATTGCCACCAGGCTGCCTCAACTGTTATAGATAAAATGATAGTCAAACTCGTAACTATATACAAGTCTTCTCTTACTTACACTTTCCAAAGGTATCTTAGTTTTTTATATCTTAGGTGAAAAAAAAAAAGTCAACTAAAATACAAGCGATTCAAAATGTATTATAGAAATTTTATACGTACATTCTAATGTAGAAGCATGCTTTAAATAGAATAAGTATACTGTTGTTATTGAAGTATAAAACGTCTTCGTAAGATATCTTTCAGAGTGAGGTCCAAATGGAGTGGACTTAAATTGGGCTCCCAAACTTGATTATGGATGATATAGAATGGTCCTCCCCCATCAGCTATTGCTTTAGGGCATGGAAATCATAGGTTCGAGCTCTAGCTAGAATCCTCGACATTTTATTTGTATGGCACCTAGATCCCGGTCAACAACTTCACCATCATCTTTGATGAAGAAGTCGGATTTCTGTTAAGGACACAATCTTAACCTTATGTTAAATAAATAACAAAAAAAATCCGATCTTGTACTAGGGTGATATACAATGTCACCAATTAGCATAGAAGATATGAATATTAGAGGCTTCCCACACCTTGAAACGCATATAAACATAATTGACATCAATTTAGTAACTTGTTGCCTCTTGTGAAACGGAAGCAGCACCAATCAAACAGGTTCAGACTTCACAATATAACTATGCATTTATAACGAAATTTTTTAGTACAATATTTGAATATAATACACTTATACGATGGGATGTAAACACACGTCCTAAGTTTTGAAAAATTATGATAGAACTCCAACAAAACCACTGATAAAATTGCAATCCTGGAAAAACATAAAATAATATACATTATAATACAAGCAGATCCAGCATTCTCCAAATCTCAACGTTTCAAAATCAGGAAGAGGCTGGGCGAGGGAGTCTTTTGGCTATTTCCTGTCAAATCAAATCATCCGAAAAAGAGAGACATCAGCCTCCATCATGAAACCATATACCAGTCAAGAAACTGACAATTATTCTAGTAAGATGCTAAATATTCTGTAGCCATCATTCGATTGATGCCCAAAAAACAAGATGAAGTGGGAAATATAGATTTGTGCGGAGAAGAGCTTAAGCTGGGGTCTGTATAAGCTCATACTAAAAGAAAACATAGTTTTAGATCTCCTAAAACATGGATTTCTGATCTCCCACTTATTGTCAATTACTAGATTTGCTTACATAGTGGGATGAGTCTAGAGCAATCCAGGGATAGCTTCACCTGTTGAGAAATTTGATGTGGGCTTGCTTTATTTAATAACAAACTTTTCGCACCAATGTACAATCCTGTTTTATTTGCGAGTTCAGTGAAACCTTCTTGGTCAAACTAAAAAAATTAAGTAAAACAATTGTAGTCTATTTCCTGGTGGTTTTCTAGATACTAGACATCAGAGTCCGATTCTTGACCATTCTCTATTTCAGATAACATTTTTGGTTATTAAATTAATCGCAACTATAAGCAACAATGAGAACGATGTTTCTAAGTGCAGTTGTTTACTGAGAATTTTACAGCTGGCTACAAGTAAATAGACGTGTTTACTCTCTCAAGGCAATATAATTTTAGGTGAAAAATGCTCTAGGAATGTACCTCAAACAGCTGGTTTATATTATCTGCTGTCTTGGCAGATGTCTCGATAAAGAACATCCCATTCTTTTCAGCACAGTCGATTCCATCCTTTGAAAAACAAAAGGAAATTTGTTACTGTTGAATAAATTGGCTAAGGTTTTGCAAAGAGAGAAAGCATTACAGAACATATTGCTCACTTGAACTGGTACTTCTCGTTTTTCATGGAGATCAGCTTTATTACCGACCAAAGCCATGACTATCTCAGGGCTCCCATGTTTACGTAATTCCTGTCATTATAAATAGTGACTTCAGCAATAAAAAGATCAACTAACATAAAAGGCAATATTTTGGCATACATGTGTAACATTCATGTTTACGAGATCTGATACTAGGAATGCCCATTGGGAACATAACCAGGTTCTCATAGCCAGCTATTAATGCGCCACTCACATTCTTCCCTATGGCATTGATAACATCAGTTTTGATGCTTAACAATAGCTACAACGATATGCTGCATCTCGCTAACTACAAGTTTCAGCCTTGAATGAAATTGAAGAGGTATTATTATGGTCCTTCGAATATACCTTGATCCAATACAGTGCTTTGGAAAATGATTCAGGATTAGTTATATCATACACAACAATTGCAACTGCAGCTCCTCGATAATATAGTGGTGCCAGTGCTGCATACCTATGAAAAAAATACAGGCTTCTTTATCATGATAAGTCTTCATCAACAAACGGAGATTTATGGGTGGATTTTGGCAAAAAAATTCCATCCATGTAATTGGGAAAGATTGAAATGAGTCTTGGAATCTTCACCACTAATTAATTACCTTTCTTGTCCAGCTGTGTCCCATATTTCAAACTTCACTGTAGTTGAATCCTGCAAAGCAATTGTCTGAGACAAGAAAGAAGCTCCAACAGTTACCTGAAAGCATCAAATAGTGCAATTATCAATAAATTTATCAACAATTTCATGTGGGATACTTTGGAGAAGTGAGATTCTACATTCAATAATAGACTGATGACAGACACGTAAATTGTTTTCCTCTCTGGGTAGAAGATGTTATTCAAACGCTATATTGAGCATTTGTAGCCTAGCTTAAAAAACTTAGTTATTAGCAAGTTTACCTGTAAGTAAAGTAAGTATGTGAACTTTTCTAATTATGTAGATTTTAAACATTGTGCTAAGTAATTTTATGCTTGCCAAAAAGTAACAAGTAGAGTAGGAAGTGTCAAAAGATCAGAAAGAACATTATGCTTGTTTTAAGTAATAAAGTAACAGAACGCTATTTGAGCCCAGATTCTGATGAAAATATTTCTGAATGTATGGAATAAACATTATTTGAGCACAAACAGAAGACTATTTCATCCCAAAATTCTGATGAAAATATGTTTTAATGTATTGAATTTGATAATTAATATCATATACTACGTGACAATGGCCAAGAGTAACAACAAGAAGAAGAACAAGAGCAATTAAACCTTATTTTCATTAACTTTGACGTCGGCTACATAAATGCTCATTGTATATCCTCATTACCTTGGATGTTGGATCAAACTGTCCACGAACAAAACGGAGTACAATACAGCTTTTCCCAACCCCAGAACTACCTAACACCACAAGCTGCACAAATTGATAGAACAAGATGATTAGTGCACATAAAAAATCTCTCTCTCTCTCTCTATTTTTATTTTGAGGGTTGTGAAGAATAATAAAGAAAAGGAAAGATTTAAATCCTATGTTTTGATTGGGAAATAAAAATGATTCACTCCATGTTGTATAAACAATATAAAGCACTGGAAAGCGTTAAAACATAATAAAATGTCAAATAATATCCCCACTATAAAGGGCTTCGTCACAATTGTGATTACACCACACAACTTCTGAAGCAAAAATCCTGTATGTTGAGCTCAACATCCAGCCCATCCGGGCCTCATAAAGGGCTCCACATATTAAACAGTCACCTTGTGAGCTTGCACTCATGAGCACCCTAGACATCCATGCTGTCCTATAAGTGGATATGATGCAGCATGATTGGGGTAGTACAAAACACTGTGCAGCAACTTGCACAATTCACTTCCAGGACATTCTCTTCAATATTGATGTTCATGAGCCTGGTAAGAATACTTAATATAATGTTTCCAATTAAAGAAAATTAGTAGTCAAGGGCCTCCTGCTCAAGTACTGCACCCTCCATTGGTCATGCTTACTGGACCATCGATCTCTCTTTCTCTCTCTCTCTCTCTCTCTAAATGCGCAAAATGGGCTTGTTTCTTTCATCTTTCCATGTGATAATCAGCTCACAAGCAATAGAACAGATAGAGATTTAAAATACAGCAGTTAAAATAACCTAGTTTATAACCTCCTAATTACATTAAAGGCAAAACATATAACTCTTCAATATGGCGAAGCCACTTAAAATGCAACTCTAGAAAGAATGACAGGCATATGAAATAAGTTGTCTTAAACTGTTATAGCGCATCCTTGACAATAAAAAGATAGCTTGAGGTTAAATGAGAGCTCAACCTCTAAATCCCAAGAAGAAAACTATATACCACTTGCCTTTAGAGGCTTCTTTTTACCAATCCTATCGAGTTAATTGTCTTTTTCTCCTCGATTTAGACCCCAACTTTTGTCCAAATATTGAGGCCTCTATGATTTTCAAAAGGAAAAGAAAAAAAGAAAAAGAAATCCTTTTTTACCCATGTTGCTGGAGACAATATTTCTATTGAAATTCTAGCTTTCAGATAATGTAATGAATTTGAAACACGGCAAGCCTCAAAAGTCAAAAGTCTGTTATTACATTTGATGTTATTCCAAAGTGTTTCCTATTCTGTTTAACTCATATGCCAACAATTAAATACTCCATTCATCCTATATTTTTTGCTTGATTTTGAGAAACCACTTGCTGTATAAAGGGTATGATAATGCATAATGCATTTGAATTGCTTTTTTGTATTAGCTCATATGTTAGATTCAGAATTACAAACATTTAATTCGAGGACGAATTTGTTCATATCAAACTGCTTTTAAAGTATTGACCCCGAGTAGTTAATTATTAGTTTTATTAGTGTCAAGCCTTGAGGGCATTGTTTTCCTGATAGTAGTTAGTAATATTTCTGTGGGGTTTCCAGTTATGAATTGTATCATGGTAAAAATAAATAGAGAATTAACCAGGAACGAAGGAAAGGAATCAAAATCCAGTTTGCTGAAAGTCTCACTTTGCAATTCAACATTTAAAGTCAGCAGTGGTGAAAAATGTCGCACTATTATGAATCTTTTGTGGGTTACAACAGCAAACAGAAAACCCGGGATATAGGAAATAGGAAAATATACTATACACATCTGCCCAATGAAGAAGATTTTTCGAAAGAAAAAAGGAAACGGGTCCATCTACGGTCTGCCTCCAATGTTAAATCACTGAATAGTTTCAAAACATCTATAAGCACTAGGAATCCAGTTTTACCGAAGATAGAAATGATTTACATACACATGATGTGGTGAGATATGATTGGGTCAAAATTTCTTCAACCAAATTAAAAAAAAAAAAAAAAAAACTTCCCCACTCTTTTTTTAACACATCTTCTGTATGTAAACTAATATGTAACTCCTTATGTACAAGTAGCATTATTCTTTTTAAAAAAAAAAGAAGCTTAAATAAAGTCTATTCTCATTACAGATAGAAATAGAAAGTCCAGAAATTCAAAATGTGAAATCAATATGGACTAAAGAATAAAGTACTCAGGATAATAAGACTGTAAATAACATGGACTTTCAAGCTTAATGCCTACTGTAGTTGAGAATTATGCAAAATGCTGATGAATTTGTGAATTGTAACGCATTCTGAAGTAATTCATATGCAGTTGACTTAAGAGGATAAAACAGGAAGCTTGCACCAACAAAACTTAATACAAAAATCTAGGAGTTACAGGAGAAGGGAGAAAGGAAATGAAGATTTGCAAAGCTAAAGCACTGCAATGTGTAACTCGCAATGTCCATGAGAGAATTTATAAAACAGACAAGCACAAAGCAGTCAAACAATTTATAATAAACTAAATTTAACAATTACCTATGTTTCTCTATCTCATCTGCACGCGCACTCACAAATGTTTTTTCTTACACGAAAAATGTTTCTGTTTGCAGTGTGCATAATTTAATTAACATAAAATTGTTCAGAAATGCAGCAAGTTTCAGCACAATAACACGATAAAAACAGTGCAGAAATGTACCTTCACCCGCAGGTTCTTAGCATCATTTGCCCCTCCATTCTCCGGATTAAGCCCGCCTATCCGCCCTACATTTCTATCTGCGCATAGAAATTGAACAGAAAACTAAAATTAAAAAATAAACCAAACCTTCATCAAAATATCAACAATTCCCAAAAGGATCCACAAGTCAAATCTTATTAGATCAAAAGCAACCTCAATTAAGATCGATCCACTATATCAGAGATTCAAGTTAAAAGGGGTTATTAGCCATTACAATAAATAAATAAACCATAAAACGTTAAAATTTACCAGGAACTGATGCGGAGCAACCCATGTATGTATCTAAATCTGCTGGTTAGGGTTTAGAGTAAAGAAGAGCGCAAACAAGAAAGAGGAAGAAGGGGAGTTTTTGTTGATTCGATACCGAGTCGTCAAGGACGTTTTGTTTTGTGAAAAAAAATAAAATAAAAACTTAATTATCCATTTTAACAGAATAACTAACTTAAACAGCAAATCGTGGTTATATTTAATGGGTGTTATATTCCGTTCACAATTTTTATTTGATATACCATATTTTTTTTTTACGTAAGAATCTGCAGTCGTTTCCATGCGTGCACACTGGATAAATCTTTCTCCATATGTAGTAGCCCACAAACCACATAAGAGAGATAAATCGCACTAGACAAGCTCGGTACGACAAGTTCGAACGATGAAATATTGGCATATTTTAATTACAATTTAATATTTTCAATATTTGATCATTATATCAATTGTTTTCTTAACATTTTTCTATCAAATTCTTATCTTCAACCGTCCATTAACTAATTTGTCGATCATTGATGATTATTTATATAAAAAGATTTTATTTTCTTACTTTGAAATGAGGGAGAAATATTTTTTCCACATTTTATTTATTTATTGAAAATATGATGGAAAAATAAATTATTTTATGTCATTTCATCGAACTTTCAGACATAAAACTGTTATCAAATACAAAATGTGTGTCAATTAACGAAACGTCTAAGAATGATAATGACATAAAAAATTATTATGGATATAAGTGTTATAACGACGAGTAAACATTAAGAACCTTGAGTACTATTAAGATGTGGTGCAAGAAATACAAATTGTGGTGTGAATGTAATTACTCGTATTCAAATAAGTAAGCAACATTTTGTTGATCAAAGTTGAAATAAGCGAATTAATTATATTATTTTGACTTGATTACGCTAAAAATAAATAAATGTAACTTATTCGAACATATTATTTGAGTAGACTTTAATAAGAAGGCTATTTGCAAACTCAAAAGTGTGTGTCATGAAAGAAATTTTGATTATGCGTTGAGTTCGATCTCATTTCTTCCAACTCAAGAATTCTTAGTTTTAAATCAATTACTAAGTTTAGTATAATAGAATAGCCCATGTTTGGTACATATTATTTTTTTCATTCTCATTTTTCTACTCATTTTCAACAACACATTCTTCAATAAAATGATATTTTTTATCACATCAATAGAACAGAGCCCCCGACTCTTAGGCGATGAATTTTTGGGAACTTTTACAAGAATAATATTTCTATTATAATATTTATATATATAAAAGAAAAAGGTCGAAGTACAATCAGAATGATAAACTCTTTTCGTTTTATTATTTATATCTTTGTGTCGGGCTACACAGTTGAAATTAAGGGCATATTTGTCTCCTTAACATTATAAAAGAGCGAGTTTTCCGTCTTCACGTGTGTCGTAATTACCTATCGTCAATCATTACGGCATCGTTTCAAATTTTTCATTAATGGACAGTGATGCTGATGCGGGTGCAAGAGCTACGTCCCAAGTAGATCTCCTCATTTTACTATCCCATAAGAGATTGTTTCTTGATTCCGATACAACAATTGAATTTCCCAAATTGAGTATAATCTTCGCCACTTCAATCTCTTCTGTGAAACACAGCAATCAAGTTTTTTTTTCATTGTAACTTTCAAGTTTTCCGTTGAATAAATTTTGCTAAATAAGATTTAATTAGTTATGTCTCCAAAAATAATCAAAAATCAGTCTAACGCTATTGCGTAGACAATTATACTATGGTACGTGTCTTGCACGTGCGTCTCACTAGTTTTCATAAAAGAGACTACTTACGCACTAAAATACATAGGTTAAGGATGTATGTGTCAGGAAACAAATATTAGGGACTATTTAAGGCAAAGATTACGAGCAATTCAAATTCCCATAAATTTTGGAGAAACTACAAACAATTTTGTCAGGACATTGAAAGACAAGGCGCAACGTGATACCAAAAAGCGGGAATCGAATTCGAGATCGCACTAAAAAAAAAAAAAATTAAACCGGACAAATATGCTTTAAAAAATATTTACTTAATAAAAAATTACCCTTGAAAAATTAAAATGGGCTGGGGGACTGGGCTGAAGCCCAACCTAGTCCCTTCTAAATCTAGTCCAACCCACATAGCACTAGAGAGTTTTATTTCGTAAGAGTAAATTATAAAATCCTTAAAATTTTGACAATTCCATAGAAACTTTAATCTTTTCCAAAATTTTCAAAACCTCCACTCTTCTATTAGGATCCGTTTGATACACCTTATTTTTCATAAAAAAAAAAATTTCATTTTTTAATTTTTGTAGTGTTTAATAGGCAAAATTTTCCAGGAAAATATTTTCCAACTTTTCAAATTTTCCACATTTTTGAGAAAAACAAATTCTTGATGTTTTTTTTCATAAATATTTTGCAAATTTTTTTTTGTTGTTTTGCAATTAGAAAAAATTGTAGATACAAAAGTAAAAATATTTATCACTTTTATTAACAATTT
>CAIGRS010072521.1:0-19310 GCA_903798395.1 Fraxinus floribunda | reverse complement strand
TTAATACTGGGCAGTTAAAACAGTCACCTTCTACTAGCTAGTTGACCCATTAAATAATTCCGAAAATGATTAAAAATAAAATAATTTTTTATTGGAACCAATAAAGCCTAAGAACCAATCAAATATCTTTTAATATAATGTGTAAGGCGTGGCTCGAACCTCTGACCTTCCACACAAATTCCACACTTTTTATCAATTGGGCACTTCATCTTAATTAATTATTTCTTTCACATATTATATTTATCGTATAAATATATAACAAAAACTCTTCACATGAAGTAAGGCACATGTTTACCTTTTTATATATATGTGGAAATCAAATAAGCATCTTGACTTAACATCTAATAAATTCATTCAATTATNTTAATATAATGTGTAAGGCGTGGCTCGAACCTCTGACCTTCCACACAAATTCCACACTTTTTATCAATTGGGCACTTCATCTTAATTAATTATTTCTTTCACATATTATATTTATCGTATAAATATATAACAAAAACTCTTCACATGAAGTAAGGCACATGTTTACCTTTTTATATATATGTGGAAATCAAATAAGCATCTTGACTTAACATCTAATAAATTCATTCAATTATGTAGCTGCATATTTAGCCTAGAGATCATGAATATGAATCTCTAAGACGGTATTAGAATATTACAATACGTGATACTCCCACATTGAACATGACATTGCTTTTTGTTTTTTCTCTTGATATCGAATTGGAGAATCAGATTTATTTGGTCTTTCTCAACGTGGCATATAGCACGTAAAAACTTTCGAGGGGTCGGCAAAAAGGAATATGTGTATCAATTTTTCAGATACTAACTGTCTTTTATCATCTGCGGTCCTTTGGGCAGCTAAGTTTACGTTACAGATACCTTCTTGTTTCTGTGTAATTTATTCAATTTTTTTTTATTTTTTTTATTTTTTTTGGGTTTCCATAATGTTAAAGCATGTAGCTTTATGTTAATTCTACATTTACTTCTTTTGAAGATCCTTTTTAAATATGAACTTTAGTAATATTTTATTTTCTCATCATCACATGATCATAGAATACAAAGCAGAATGTGAGAGATCTTCATTTCACCATACTACAAACATAAGATGTCTATAATAGTAACTGATGATTTTATTTAATTTTGTATGAGTTTGACGGGAGGCCAAGGGGTGGACCTGGAGGCCTCAATTTTATCCTTCTCATGCTTGATTTCCTTCCCCTTCTTGGGTCTTGCACTTCCATATGACCCCTTGATTCTATTCCATTTTGGTCTTCTTGTTGCCTTGCTCGCTCAGGATCAGTGCCCCTGGAGATACTTTAGACGACAATCAGGATGAGCCGAGGAGAATGCCACTCACTGTTTGATGCTCACATCTTCCGCCGCATGCTGTGCTGCACGACTGCATAATTACCATTTTCTGCCAATGACAGATTCATGTTCCCATCTGAATCTGTTAATTCATATTCCTGAATTCTGAATTTGCATTCTATATAATTTACTGTAGCTTGAAATTTGTGTTCCTTTGGGTATGAAACTAATGTGTATCTGTATCCATTTCAAGTTTATGATGGCAGAGGGACCTTAGATGAAGGAGAAACAGCTGAAGCTCGGTTTATAAAGATTCAGGCTGCTTACGAGCTTCTTATAGATGAGGGAAAACGACAGAAATATGATAATGACAATCGAGCGAACCCAATGAAGGTGAAAATGATTGTCATTCTACCAGTTGATTGTTCGTTATTTAAAGATTATTGCATATATGTTTATTACGTATCGAGTGTGGTTAATGTTTGTCTTCTTCTGGAAAATCTCGAGTTCTTTTATATTTTTATCATTTCGTTGCTATTTTCGGGAGATAAAGAACTCATACTGCAATTTATTAACCCTTGTTTGGTTTGGATACCAATTAGATTTTTAATAGATTTTGATAAAAGTTGAGGTAATGTGTGGTTGAAAAGTTGTTGATGCCATAAAATATGTAATTATAATTAATTGTTGATTTATCTTTTTAGTTGAACCAAACAGGGGCTAAGTGTCTTTCTCAACAGTATCCCATCTATTGGTCATAATAATGCTTCGAGTTATTATATTAAAATGAGAATTTTTCTTACTGTGTTGATGATTTTGAGAAAGATTTCACCTTGTGTCGTTGGTTAATTGACTGTATTTAGATGAATGAAGTCGTACTATTTTTCAATTACAGATACAGAAAGATATTTTATACATTTTTAACAACAAAACTCCTTCAGAGGAATAGAGTTCTTCTTTTCCTGCTTTTTATTTTGACGTTTATTTGTGCAATTTGTGCCAGCAAGATGAGGAAGAAAGAAACCATGGAAGCTAGGGTTCCAAACAAAAGAGCAAACTCGGTGACAGACAAATTGGAATTGCAGAGAGAGAAATTACAGGGCAAAAATAGTAAAATAGCCAAAAGACTAAACTACCCTAATCAAGTAAATAAAACTACCATTCTACCCTTTAACAATAAGATAAATAACTAATAACTAATTCTACTAACATCCTCCAAACTCACGATGTGATAGCAAAGAGCATCGAGAGTTTGTTAATCAAAAAGTGAAAACGCTAAACATGATGTTATTTCGTCAAAAAATCAGCTAGTTGCATCGAAGAAGAAACAAAAGGTAGAGTAAGAGTGTCATGTTGAAGATGCTGACGAATAAGATGACAATCAATTTCAATGTGCTTTGTCCGCTCATGAAATACAGAGTTGTGAGATATCTGAATAGCTCTCTTATTATCACAGTACATGGGAGTTGGAGTGAAAAGAATAACGCCCATATCAGCAAGTAACCAACGCAGCCAAACAATTTCAGTAGTAGTGGATGTCATAGCACGATACTCAGCCTCGGTAGAAGATCGAGAAACAACAGTTTGCTTCTTACTTTTTCAAGAGATAAGAGAAACACCCAAAAATACACAAAAACCAGTGGTGAATTTACGATCAGTTGAATCACTAGCCCAATCAGCATCAGAGTACACACGTAGCTCTAAAGATGAGGTTAACAGAAATAAGAGACTCTGAAAACAAGTGCCACGAAGATAACGCAAAATACGAACAACAGCAGCCCAATGAATTGTAGTAGGAGATGCAACAAACTGATTAACAATATGAAGAGGATATGCAATATCTGGACGAGTAATAGTAAAATATACCAAACAACCAATAATAGTACGATATAAAGTAGTATCTGTCAGAGGTCCACCATCAAAGGGGGAATACCGAACGTTAGTCTCAAGAGGAGTATCAACAATTCGAGTATCAGTCAGACGAGCACGTTCAATAACGGCAACTGTATACTTAGACTGAGATATAAGATAACTCTTAGGAGAATAAGCAAGGCTGGTAGCCAAGGGATTTCTTCAAACACCTGGAATTGATTATGGTGAAATGTTCAGCCCTGTTATCAAAGCATCAACCTTGAAAATCATTTTAACTCTGTCCGTTTCAAGGGATTGGGATATCAGACAGGTTGATGTGAACGCCTTCTTGAATGGGAAGCTAAGGGTGTGTTTGAGCCACATTATTTTGGAAGAATGTATTCTGGATAGTAGATTGATGGAGAATGTGTGGTTTATAAAGAAGGAAAAGTTATTGATGTGATAAAAAATATTATTTTATTAAAGAATGTGTGGTTTAAAATGAGTAGAAGAATGAGAATGAAAATTTTAATGTGTACCAAACAGGGGCTAAATGAGACAGTGTATATGCATCAGCCACAAGGTTTTTTGGACAAAAGAAATCCTAATTTCGTGTGCAAGTTGGAAAGAGCCATGTATGGGCTAAAGCAAACTCCAAGAGCGTGGCATGTGAAACTCAAAAACACCTTGCTAACATGGAACTTTAACCAGTCTAGAGCAAATAATTCACTCTTCTTCCTAGATGACAGTGCAGATTTCTTATTGGTCTACGTGGATGATATAATAATAACAGGAAGCAACAATAAAAAAGTGCAAGAGGTAATTGATAAGTTGAACACTTGCTTTGCTCTTAAGGATCTAGGAAAACTTAACCATTTCTTGGGTATGGAAGTATACAGAGACTCAGCTGGACTATATCTAACTTGAAACAAAATATTCCATCGATCTACTCAAGAAAATTGGCTATGAGCATCTTAAACCAAACCTAACCCCGTGGCAACTGGTAAGTTAGTCTCAAAGACTGATGAACAAGTCATGGAGGATCTAACCTTGTATAGAAGTGCAATTGGAGGTCTTCAATATCTGGCACTTACCAGACCAGATATCACCTTTTTTGTAAAAAGAATGAGCCAATTCCTTCAAAAACCCACAGATGCTCATTGGAAGTCACTAAAGAGTGTTCAGGTACTTGAAGGGAACACTAAATCAAGGTCTTGCCATCCATAAAAGTGTCAACCTTGACATAAATTCATTTGGTGATTCTGACTAGGCATCATGTCCAGATGATAAGAGGTCTACAGCAAGGTATTGTGTATATCTTGGAGACAATCTAGTATCTTGGAGTTCTAAGAAACAAGTTGTAGCAAGGTCGAGCACTGAAGCTGAATATCATGCTTTGGCTCACAGTGCGGCTGAGATATCATGGATCCAATCCTAAATGCTGGAACTAAATATACCACAGAGGACAATTCCAAGAATTTGGTGTGATAACTTGAGCACAAGTGCACTGGCATCAAGTCCGGTCTACCATGCACGCACCAAACACATTGAACTTGATGTTCATTTTGTACATGATAAAGTACTAAGAGGTGAACTAGAAATCAACTACATGCCATAATCAGATCAGACAGTTGACAAAGCCTCTCACTCACTCCAGATTACTGTTTCTAAGAGACAAGCTTGGAGTGGTTGAAACCGACTCCAACTTGAGAGGGGGTGTTAGAGTAATCAATTCAACATAACACTGCTACCTGGCAGCCAACCATCTAACTGTATCCATAGTGGAAGACAATGACAATGAACTGGCAGCAGAGGGTCTTGCACTGGAGAAGGATGACAATGAAGAACAGTAGAATGTAGATACAAATTGTAGCGCTTGCTCTCTGATTGTCTCTTCGTCGTATAAGATTTATTTTGTTTGTACAAAACAATAAAATAGAAATTGTATATACTCTCCCTAGGGATACCAGAGACATGGATCATAAAATTGTATGTTCTCTGGATAGATGGTTCCTACGTAGCCACTAAAAGTGGACATCTCGAAGTGCTTATATAGGGGTGATACTTTATTTTGTGTAATTATTGATTTTTTAAGAAGAATTGGATGAGAAAAGATGAAAGGGAAGATCACAGATCAATAAGAATTGAAGGACAAATTTTGACCCCATATAACATTGCTGCAACTCCTTACTGGAAGGTAAGTCCTTCAAAAATTTCCTGCTAAGGGTGACCCTGCCACATCTAGGACTAAACATGTCTCGTTAGACAGGTCCTGCTGGTCCCACACGGATCAGTAGTCTTCTCGGCACATGAGATCAATAGCCTTAATCTAGGAAACGCCAATCGCAAATGCAGCATATAACACAAAATCTAACTATATAACTTTCCGCACTAGCATTCAACTTCACAAGGATTTGTATGTAAACATGCCTCACATTACAAAATCATATGCACACACATAACTGGGTCCTGCTGTGCTGGTTCCACGTGGCTTTCGGGGAGACTTGTGTTGTCCCAGCACTACAAGGTTTACACCTATAAATGATTCACACGGAACTGTAGTCTTCTCAGCACATGAGAACAATAGCCTTAATCTAGGAAATGCGAAATGACAATGCAGCATACGACACAAAATCTAACTGTACAACTTTCCGAGCTAGCATTCAACTTTACAACGATTTGTAAACATGCCTGCCATTACAAAATCATATGCACAAACATTACTGAGTATAGTTCGCCATGGGTTCCCAGCAGACTCGAATGGTGTTAATTTTGTTAGAATTAACAACAGGGTTTCAGTAATTTAATAGAAAAAGAAAAGGCGAAAGAAGAAAGAAGAAACTTAGAAAATTTTCTTGAGGTCATCTTCATCTTGGACCGGATAACTCAATGGCATGTAAATTTTCGGTGGAATCAACGATCCAATCGGAGCTAGAATGTGGAATTAGTTCCACCTCCTGGCGGAGAACTTCCACCTTTTGCCATTCATCCCACTTCTCAGCCAAGCCATCGCCTTCTAGCATTCGCACCACTTCTGACATCTTGGGCCGGTCCATCGGGGAACTCTGTGTACATAGAAGAGCAACCTGGATTAGCTGCTCAACTTCTGCCTCCACATATTTCTTCTGCAAATCAGGATCAACCAGCATTTCCAATTTCTTCTCTTTTAGAAGCCCTTTCACCTGAATATAAGGAAAAATATAAAATTGGATTGCCGTGTCACTAATATTTAATTGGACCGTCTCAAATCGCAAAACTTGACACATTCATGAAGCACAAAGTATAATAAGCTAAGCAACTCGATGGTAGGAAAGTCTATACAAATACATAAAGCCCACTTTCCAAACTGATTAACGAGGATTTCACAAAGTATATGGCCATAATGGAGAAATACAGTAAATTTATATGCAGAAGTTGCTTTCGAAAAAAAAATTTACCGATTCAAAGTTAGAAATAACACCTTGTTTGATCCGCATTATCTTAAAACTCATTTTTTCTCAAACTCATTTTAAATGACACATTCTCATAATAAAATATTTTGCATGTAAACCTAAACTTTTTTCCTGTTTTCTAACCACACACCCTTAAAAAACTAACTTATTACAAAATGCATTTTCAACAAAAAATGGGGCTCAAACACACGCTAAGTTACATAATTTTTAAAGGCAAGCAAACAATTTTGGAAACAAATAGTACTTATTTTAAAGCTTAGACAAACTTGTGCTCTAAGCAACTCTGGAAAACGTGTTTCAACAATACAAGAGACCACTGAACCTGAAAATATGACTGTCCTTTCAGAACTAGGAGATCGGAAAAACTGGATGAAACGATCAGCATAACAAAAAGCTGTTCATTGTAATGTTGGACCCTTTCAATTTTAACTTAGTAGACACTAGACACAAAATCAAAATCATGTATATCCCTTGCTTGTTTGGGTAAAGAAGTTCACTTATAAATAAGTAAAAACTAAGTTATTCAAAAATCAAAAAGTTACTTAAAAGTAACTTTTAACCTTTTTTAAGCTTAGCCAAACATGCTCGTAATGAAGATATATGGAAAAGATTATATACCCAATCAAGTAGCATGACATCATCATCATTTGCAAGGCGAGCTAGATCAAATGCCCTCTGCCCTGTTATTAGCTCAAGAAGCATAATTCCATACCCAAAAACATCCGTTTTCTCAGAAGATTTTCCAGTGGACAAGTACTCGGGAGCTATGTGTCCAATGGTTCCACGCACAGCAGTAGTAACATGTGTATCCTTATAATCCATAAGTTTAGCCAAACCAAAATCTCCCACAACAGCCTCAAACTCTTCATCAAGCAATATATTTGCAGCCTTCACATCACGATGAATAATCTTTGGATCACAGTGATCGTGCAAATATGATAATCCTCTAGCAGATCCTAAAGCAATGCACTTCCGTGTTGGCCAATCAAGTGGCGGTTCATTTGGTGGACGTTCTACATATATAAACAAATATAATTAGTGTATCTCAAAGTCCAAGCCTATCTTCTCTTCAAGGCTCAAGGTTGTAACTATCAAGCAAGAATCAAATAACTAAAACAAGGAAAAACAAGGGTAATCAGGACATTTAAGCAAACACAGATTTTGAAGCATGTTGGCTAAGCTTAAAAGGTTCACCGGTAGGTAATAAGTATTAAAAAAATAATTTTTTAATCGGAAATAAGTTAGTTTCCTATTTTGGCAATAAGGTAAGAGTTATTTTTAAATAAGTAACATTTTTTTACTTGAAAGTAACTTCTACTACTTTTTAAGTTCATCCTAACATGCTCGTAGTCCTAATAATGGAATAAAGTTAATATATTAGACTTCTAGCAGCATTCTTGACAATAATTACCTCTTAAACATGATGCGACGCTTCCATTAGCCATATATGGATAAACAAGCAGCCGTTCAGTTGGAGTCATGCAAAATCCACGCAATCTAAGGAGATTACGATGAACCGCCATGCTGATCATCTCTACTTCTGTTTGAAATTGAAGCTCCCCACCCGGTGTCCGCTCCTCCTTAAGTCTTTTGACAGCCACCAGTGTACCATCTGCTAATCGTCCTTTGTATACCTTTCCAAAGCCACCTCTTCCCAGAATGTTTTTATTACTAAAACTATCCGTAGCAACTTGCAATTCTCGAAGAGAGAACCTTTTAAGTTGCCCCAAGTGGACTTCAGGGTCCTCTTCAGCTGCAAAAGGTACAGACAAGTTATCATGTGTTTAAGATTAAATTTAAATAAGTTGTCCCCTCTTTTACAACTTAAGCTTTAAGATGAAATAGTTCGACATGGTATCGAGGGAAAAAAAAAAAGAAAAAGAAGGAGGCCTATGATCAAGTTTTGTTGCAATCCATTTACGAAAATGTGCATGTATGAAAAATGAATCTGGCCTACAAGTGAGGTAGAATGTTGAAGAATAAGTTTAAATAATTAAGTTGTCCCCTATCTAAAATCTTAAGCTTTCCATTTGGATGAACTTGTAAAGTCAAACTGTTAACCTGGTACATCAAAGAAATATTCCTGCGGTTTTCTTCGACGCCACCATGCAAATGCAATGGCAGGGGCTGCAAAGAGAAGAGCAGCACCAGCAGCAACTCCACCAGCAATGGCTCCAGTCGCACTATTTCCTCCTGCAGTTACAGCTACTAAATTAGAAAGAAATCTACAATAATTTCATATCATCATTAATCACTCCTATATAACATTCCAATTAATATCCTCTACGAAATACAATGAGAGCCAATTCAAAAGTTGATGTAAAACGGAAGTGTAATCAAAACTAACTACTTCCATAATTCGAAAACTACACTGAACGGTACAAAACAGCCAAAATTTTCAAATTAAGGTTAAAAGGCAAATTGTAGCAGTAAAGATTCATAATTTGTGAAGCATATACCCATCAAATAAGATAACAGAAAATCGGCTACTTATGCCACCACTAAATAGGACAATTACCTGGCAAAGATATTGGGGGTGGTGGGACAAATGGAGGGGGTGGAGAGAATGGAGGAGATCCCGGGCAAGGACGTGCAGTGACTGGACCACATAGATCCAAGTTATTCGCAAAACTGCGGATTGGAAGATCCCTTGTGTTAGCCACTAATTTAAAATTATGATATTCTCTGTTCATAAATATAGCCATGGCATGTATCAGCAAGAACCTGATTGGGGTGAATAGAGAAAACGAGCCATTATCTGGAACAGCACCTGAAAGTTGATTGTTTGACAGATCCCTGCACAAGAATGCAATTTGAACAATCACAAGCTCTTACAAGAAATTCAAGTGATTAGATTTAACGCACAGTTAAGTGAGGGAAGAGGCAAAGCAAAGTGGCAATTAGAACTATCAGAGAACAGAGAAAAACTTGGAAACTTACAGCACTTGTAGTGTTGAGATATTAATCAAAGACATGGGGATGGCGCCTGTCAAGCTGTTGTTATTTAGCCGACTATCCTTACAAAGGCATCAAAATAGTACACAATGAGATTCATGATTACCCAACAAATGTCCCAACAATCAAACTACCAGCATGCTACAAGGAGAGTTACACGAGAATAACATGTTTGGTCCAATGCGCCAGAGCACTAAACAGATAAAATCCTCCAATACTATAGAATTCAATATTACTCAACGTGTAGATGATAAGCAAAACTCCTTGAATGATGCAAGAATAGTTAAAATAGAATGTATGATATGTTTGATCACGTAATCTTCAATATGGTGGCCAGAGAGAGACTTTAAATCCTCTGCAGACCATTCAATTAAAAAAAAAAACTATTAATAATAAATAAATAAATTCCTACCAATATAATTGGAAACATAATCTTCATACTTATTTTCTCTAAATTTAAGTTAATTACACGAAAACATTAACATGTCAACAGCTCAACATCACCAACTCTTCTGATACATTATCAGAACCAAGTCATGGTCCAAACAAATTCATTGTTAATGATTTTAGAACCCCATCCCCCCGGGCATACTGGACAACATTATTTATTAGCTTGAAAACAAACTCAATGTCAAGTAAAAACCGGAGTATATAATGCTGATTATATTTAGTAGTCATCTGCATAGTTGACACATAAATTTCTAATACTCGTAGAGTTATTGTGCCTCTCCTCATCCTCATTATCACACCACTCAAAACAATACAAGCGTAAGCACATGAAATTTCAAACACAGAAGGATAAGTAAATAAATATTCATAATACTTTTTCCAAGTCCAGGATAAGATACCCACAGGAAGCGCAATTTCGATAGCTTGCCCAAAGTCACTGGAATGGGACCAGTGAAACTGTTCAAGTACAGATCCAAGCTCACCAAATTAGTCAGATTACCAAGATCAGTGGGTATAGGCCCACTTAAGTTATTACTGTACAGCTCCCTGTTACAACAAATAGAACAAACTAATGTTATGTAATTCAGAATTAGAAAAACAATCTTTTAGTGAAAGTTCGACAATTGGGAAGAATATTTGCTAGTGTGATCAGTGTTAAAATACTTGAATTCATTTCAGAATGTAATAGACATGCACATAAAGAAAAAAACAATAATTACAGTTGGTTTATTGGCACCAAGTTAGCAGTTTGTATCTTGTGCTAATTATCAGTAGGTAAAAGCTGAAGATTTTCTTGAATGGAGCTCTACCATCTAAAAGATTTAATTATCAACAAACTGTATTTAAAGTTCTAATTGGCATAAATAAAATAGGACATTAACTAAAATGTGCCCTTATTTGTTAATTTATTTAAGGAGATTTTATGAAGAGAGGAAATTTGAAGTTAAGACCATTTTCAAGGAAAAGGAAAAGAAACCATAACTTCACATAAATTAGATTAGTTATCGAGGAATCTTTACGAAGAATGTCATACCAGGTAGTAGGTTTAGCCCATGTTTGGCCCTGATTTCTCCATTTTCTCCCAAACTCATTTTCAACAATAAATTTCATCGACCAACAACTTTTCAACCATACATTTCATCAACTTTTATCAAAATCTACTAAAATTGTGATTTTTAGTAAAACCAAACAGGGGATTATCAAAATCAACTGTGTTTTTTATAAAGGAGTGGAAAACAATGAAAGAAGCCTGGAATATTTCACAAAAAGTTTATAGATGAGACAACACCCACCAGGACACTCATTTTGGTGTACCACAGGGGTGGATCCCGGACCGGACTAAAAACCCTTTTAAGCCGGGCTAATATGTAAAAAAAGGGGGCATCGCAGAGAATATACGTCTTGAGTGCCATTTATGCAAGCATACTGCTATGTGCTCCAATAAATAGAACAGTGGCATCAATCCACAATACTTCGTGATCCAATAAACGCCCGACTTAAAGCTGGGGATGGAGAATGTGAGGTGTTTTCTAATGGGGGATGATGAAAACATATTCGTTTACAAGTTGCATCCGCATAGAACAACTTAATATAAAAATGCAATTTATACACATGGCACGCCAAGATGATGTTAATGGCTGAAAAAGATACACGCCAACTTTTTCTGTCCTCAACCTAAGCAATTCCATTGCTTAGTGAAAGGGAGTTGGACAAAGTGATCAAACAGAAACTGAGACTATTGGTGGGGACTAAGTTGCAACAAAATGAAGTTGGTTGACCAATTTGAAAATTCACTTGAAGACCCATAGGAATTCGTTTTCCATGAAAACAAATAAAATGCAGCTTAAAGTGGTTGTACTTTAGAATTCGGTTTCCATTTCTACTTTGCAATCAAACGGCCAAAGTGGAATTCGTTTTCCTTGGATGTGACATTTTCAATGGAAAATGTGGCAATCAAACAGAGCCTTAAATAATTGATTGTCTCAAATTCAAAGAATATTCCTACATGTCACTAGCTTTATTTATGGTAGATTTTGCAATTATCAGGTAACATCAGCCACAGATTTGAACTTCCAAACGAACGTAGGTAACAGAAGCATATAAATAGGAAAGTGTTTGTCGTAAAAGCTTGAGATTAAAAGGAAAGGGGTTTAAATATGACATACAGGTACTGCAAATTCTTCAACAGGCCAAGTTGTGGGACCAGTTGTCCAGATAAAGCAGCATTCCCGAGATCACTGATAGGGGAATCCAACGCAAGCAAACATAATAAGTACCACAGTTCAGGGAGTGAATTGAAAATCAAATTCAAAAGTGTTGCCTGAACATAAGAAAATCATGGCAGCAGATTCTTACACTCTTATTACACTGTTATCGTTGTTGCAAGTGACATGAAACCATGTGCAAGGGTTGACTAGAGTAGGATCCCAACTCTGTAAAACATTGTTAGGATCTTCTAAGTTTACCCTAAGGGTATGCAATGCATCACCTGCCCATAAATGCAACACGAAAATTTAGAGCCACTAATAACAACATTGCCATACAAAACAATGCCGTGTCAAAAATTTAATAAGGAGACATCATAACTGCTTGCCCCAATAGTAAATCAAACCAATCTGTAGGAATTAGGATTCCAATTACTGTTATTGACACATAACTGATAGCTGTAAAAAACGAACAAAGAAGACTGTGTTTGAATAAATAAACATGTTTTCTATATAAGAGCATAAGCTTTTAAATGAGATAGTTCAACATAGTATCGAGGTAGAGAAACACCCCAAGTTCAAGTCTTGTTATCACTCATTTATAAAAACTGTGCACAAGCAAGGCTTTTAATAAAACATGTGCTTCCTGTTATTGACACACAGCAAATTGTGGAAAAAATATTTACTAAAATTAATTATTTTCCATAAAGCTCAATCATAAGATAATTAATGTAGATTTTGGCAAGAGAAAATCTATATATAACAAAAACATGACAAAGAAAAAGAAATTTGAAGTAAATTGTGATGAACACTGATCATCTGCAAACGCACAAAGATCGCAATTTCATGCAAGAAAAGTTTCCATTTTGTGTGCGCATCATCTGCACAGGAAGCACATGAATAAAATCATTCCACAAAATGCATATATTTGCTAACACGGAAATAGAAGCCTGATCATGGCATTTTAATAATCATCCACTTCAGAAATCCCTGTATAATACACTCAAAGTTGATTAATAAGAATCCAACATATAGTTCTTACTATACAGTAAAGGTACAACTTTACAATTAAAATATCTCAATTTGAATAACAAAACAATTTAAGAAATCCCAAAAAGAATTTTATGAAAAAAAAAAAAACCCTTATTAATTAGTACTAAACAGATAAAATAAATAAATACAAACCTTCCATATTAGCATAAATGAACCCGAACGGATTAACCACTAGTATTAACACCACCACCAGAGTTGTGATGGCTTCTATTTCCATCATCTTCATCATCATCATATATACATACAAAAAACTGTATATATATGTGTGTGTGTGATTAACTACATAAACTCACCAGCTCATTAGATAATGCCACTTTTTTAAATAATAAAGAAATACACTTAATGGGACATTTTAAAAATAAACCCACAAAAAGTTGTGGCAAATAACTCCAACATTCCACTTCAAGAAAATGATCCCATCCCAAAAATCAGACCCACCAAAAAAAAATTCCAATGAAGTAATAAAAATGAATTCTTTCCTATTTTTGTGAAGATTTTCGCTATTTTCTTGTATGTTAAATAGAAAACCTTAACATTCCACCTCAAGGAAATGATCCCATCCCAAAAACTCAGACCCACCAACAAAATAATCCAATAAGTAATAAAAAGGAAATCTTTACGACCTTTGTTAAAAATTTTGCTATTTTCTTGAATGTTTAATAAAAATTTTGCATATAGTGGCAATGTTTAAAGGAAAACCCAGAAAATATTATCCCCTATTCTCTCAAGAAAACTCCAACGTTCAACATCAAGAAAATGATCCAGTTCCAAAACTCAGACACCCAACAAAATAATTTCCTTTCGAAAAGGAAATCTATACTATTTTTTGTGAAAAACTTCTATTTGCTTGAAATTTTTGCAGTTGAAACTTTTGCAGTATTTTGTTGGGCACTCTTTATGGCACTCAGCAAACTTTTCACCTCTGCACTGTACTTTACTTTTCCTCTCTCTAGAAATCTTTTTGCGTTATTACTGCGCGAGTGTGCTGTGTGTGTGAGATAATTATCATTTGTTTTCTTTTTGGGCGTGTACGTGCTTGATGCAGTGCAGGGGCTGCCCGAACGGTGGAGGCGTCCAGCTGTCCCAGCGGTTTGGCGCTCATTCGCTTTTCCAAGCTATGAAGGTTAGCCGTTTCATAACTTTGTTATTTTCCCAGTAGACTTGAGTATGTTGGTAGAATTCTTTAAAATTTATTTTTTTCTAAATTTATTTTAATTATATATGTAAAAAAAAAAACTTTTTAACAAAATCTATATCAAGTGGACCAAAAAGTATTTGACTATTCTTCAAAGAAAGTAGTTTTCCACTTTTCCCAGTATTTCTACATGGGTCGAGTTCGATCCATCATTAAGACACTCTAACTCAACTTATGTCTACAAATAGGTCTCTCAAATCGAGCTAACTCACAAAAAAAAAAAGGAGTTCAAGTCGATCGATGATTAGTCTCAATGTGAACTTGAGTGGTCCATGGACTGAGTCGGAACGAGTCGAATAGCGGCTCGACCCATTTTGCTATCCTTAGTCTTGCTATCTTACCGGTTGTCTTTATTTAAATTTTGAAACATCACTATAACTTTGAATGAAGTAATCTTATTTTCTATACACTTCTTCTTTCCTTTAATAGGTAATCGAAATTCAAGTCTAAATAATTTTATAAATATTTTACAAATTCATAGTTTTAATATAACACAATAGAAAAAATATATTTTTAGTTCAATATTTCGTAAAAATTTAATTTATTGTTTTTTTTCAAAGAGGCCAACCATCAAGAATCATGATCCTTTAGAATTACTAAAAATAATAAGACTATTGTGATATGAATTTTCTTAAGAACTAATTTTTTATCAAGATTTTATCGTTTCTACCGTGTTTAATAGTTTATCATTTTTTTCGCCTTTATAAATTGATCTTGAGTTTTGGAGTGAAATTTTGTTTGCTGCATTCTTAATAGATTTTTTTTAATATTGTTAGATTACAAGAATGACAAATAATTTCATACTCTATTTTTGTCTATTTTAATTAGATAAGTAGTTTCATACTTTATTTTTAAATCCTTTTTCAATATAAAGAATTGTATCGGACTATAGTCGGTTATGGAACCAATGATTTCATTTCTTATATTTTCTTTGATACTCATTTCGATTCAGTTCCCTTCAAAATCAGAGAATCAGACCGAATCAGACCGTGTCCACTCTTACTAAGTTTGGACAACTTCGAAAATATCAGATACAATTTGTTATTTTGTTTTATATATATTAAATCAAATAGGCCAAAGAATGTTCTAACAATTCCCAATGACGTGGTCCATGCATCATAAAATACTAGAAAATATTTTATTATAAATTTCCAAAAAAAAAAAACACTACAATTATTCTTGGTCCCATCACATCATCAGTTTTAAAGCAAATAATATACAACTTAACAATTAATTCTCAAATATTTTCCAATTTTATTAATTTATCAAACTTGTAAACAATAGATACAAAATCTCTGTTTTGCTGGATTGTGAAAGAGAAGAGAGAACAAAAAAAAAAAAAAAAGCGTTGCACGTCCATAACACGTTAGTGTAGTAACATTTTCAAATTTTAATTCATAGTATTCGAAATTTTAAATTTTAGGATAATTCTATTTGTATTGAAAATGTTACATCCTCTCACATGCGCGGCTGGTATGAATAAAAAACTCACAAATGTATGGTCCACATCCCCTATTGTGAGTGTAGCTAAAAAATTAGGTAAAAAAAGAGAGTATACATGTAGTATTGTCATAAATTTTAAAATTGGTAACATATCGTCCTTCAAAATACTCTTTTACGTATTATTAGGAAGAGTTTTATATATTTTTTTTTTTTTTTCATTTCCATTCTTTCTATTTTATTTATTTTATCATCATGCATTTTATCCTCAAATAAGTTAAATATGTGAAAATCACACATTATTTTGGTAACAATTAAAATTCAATTAAAATTGAAAATATGGTTATTACTGGGTCCCACCTTTCTAATAAAAGTCAACAATAACGACTAATTTTTCAATTTTAATTCGATTTTAATCTCTACCAAACAGGCTATAAATGAAAATTTGAATGGAACGCCCGGCCGGGACTTGCGAAAGTTAATATCAAAAAGTGAAGAGTAGAATAAATTGTGAGTTGTCTTTATTGTAAATTTTGTTATCAGGCGAGAGAAATGGACAAAAATATACAATCTGATACGCAAATCTGTGAGGCGGTTAGTGACGGGACAGGAGAGGCATAATCCCGTTAGAGGATCAAGTGGCCACTCACCATATCCTAGTCAAATATTCCCGTTTTCACTATAATTACTAGTATTGCCTCTCTTTTTTGTTTTTAACTTTTTAATTTGAATAAGATATAACTTAGAGTTTAATTTAAATTAAGACTAATAATTAATTTTAATCATATAGAATCATCATTTTTTAATCACATATTTCGTTAATATTTTTATTTTTTTTAAAAAAAATCTAAAATTTTGATTTTAATCGCTAGCAAATAGGGACGTAATCTTGTTTTTTGTACTATATTCCAATTCAGTAGGGATTAAAATCAGTTTTTAACAGATTTTGAAAAAAAAATAAAAAAATATTTGATTTAAAATTTATGAATTTCATGAAATGTATGATTAAAAATAATTATTAATTTTAACTTAAATAAAAATTTAGATTGTAATCACTGCTAAAGAAGGGCCAGGTACTTTGCTATTGTGTGCTACACAAGTGCTAAGACTAAGAGTTTAGCTTGCGGATGCATGTGTTGGGGTGAAAATGGAAGATAGATCCATCTCTTTCGTGCACACATTTTGAAGTAAAAAGAGTAAGGGTATATTCTCTTTACTATTTTCAAACCGTTTTCTGTTTTAGATTTTTCAAAACAGTGAAAATACGTTTTCTTTTCTATTTTTAAAAACTGGTTTTTGAAAATAAGTTAAAAAATTTACAAAGAAAATCTAAAACTATAAATTTGTCGTTTTTTGTATTTTCAGTTATAATTGAGTCAAAATTTTCAAAACGCGTTTTGGTTGTTTTCAATAAACTCCAACCGCCAACACCACTGCGACCTAACCACCACGGCATCACCGCACCCACCAAGGCACCATCGCACCAGCAACACCACTACCCTTAATCAGGGTCAGGAACACAACATTATCATCCTCATGTTCCTCACCCAATACCCTTCTCCTCGTCATTATGGCATTCCACCTCTCGTCATCAATCCTCCTCCTCTCCCTCTCCAATTCGTCACTCTCATTTTTACTACCCTTTTCCTCTTCTTTCACACGATCCTCAGGTAGAGGGGGCAATCCTAGACGGAACAAAATCGAGAGAATCACCGTGGCATCCTTGATGTACTGCATTTCATCCCGAGTCTATGTTTGGGTACCCTAGTCAGCTTAAGGTGGGATTTGTTCATGTGGAGATTCGGGTTAGGATTGGGACTGGGTTTCTTGGGGTGGAGGGGGTTGGGTAGGAAATAGGTTAGATGGGAAGGGGTTTATGGAAGTTGGGATTGGCATCTGGGTCGGGTTTTGCGGAGAAGAGGCGACAGAGAAGGAGGGAAGAAAGGTGGTGCCGCGACGTTTTGGAGAAGTAGTGACGTTGGGTTTGAGAGGAGGTGCTGAAAGCTACCATTATTGAGAGGGAGAGGGAGAGAGAGAAGTAAAAGGGTTTTTCATTTTTATTTTATTTTTTGAAAATAGATTTTCAAAATATCAAAAAAAACACATTTTAAACAATTTAAAAATGGATACTCAAAATACAAAACACAAAATTAATTCGAAATTGAAACATAAAGAGAACAACCCCTAAATAACTTGGGCCAATTCCGAGGAAATAACACGTAACAAATTTATAACGTCAAAGCTTAAGTTGAAGGGTTGATTCGACCTATTTAAGCCGTAGTGTACTCGAAAACATTTGATACTAGACGAGAATTTAAAGAGTCAAGTTAGCAGTACTAGATCTTAAGTTTATTGACACGGAAACAAGGACGAACTCAATTTATTTAATCAAGTTACATCTAGCAAAGTGTCGAAGAAAGAAAAATATATACTTGCACGAGAAACTATGCAAAGATTATGCAAATAAAAATGTTCAAAGTACGTAAAGTGAGATCGAGACTACTTTCTTGACTACTTAATAACTAATTCATCGACAAACGTATATATCAATTGTTGGTATCAATTACTTTATTTTGACAATGCAATTAATTACAGGATGCTATATTAAACGTAATGATCGCAAATACAAAAAGTCATATCAATATCAATGGATTACATTCACGTGTAGATCCACGCTCATGATATTTCTTTTGAGAACAATAGTTTGTTGACTGCTATTCAATTTTTCAAAGTTAATAATAATTCGCCTTTGCTTTGAATTCAACCCCCCCATCCCACCCCCACACCAAAAAAATAAATAAATAAATAATCTATTTCTCACCTAAAAAATTATTATTTTTACGAGAATAAAGTAAACCATCAATTATGTAACCGTTTAACTATAATTTGGTTCAATTTAAGCTCGAGAAAGATGAGTCAATCTATCTAGAAAGACTTTGGATTAGTCGTGTTCGACTATCATGTAAGAGCCATTTTTTCTTTTTTTTAATGGCCCTAGTCATCCAGCAAGAAAGAAACTTTTAGAGCAACTAGTAATTTTGATTTTTTTTCCCCCCTTAAAGAATAAGAAAAAATTATTAGACACGTGGATCTTATATGAAACGATACTATTTATACTATGAGCCTTGCTACGTGTACACGGGCCCACTGCCCCCCTCACAATAGGGGAGCAGATTATTTTTAGCCTGTTTGGTAGAGATTAAAATCGGATTAAAATTGAAAAACTAGCCGTTATTGTTGACTTTTATTAAACGGGTGGGACTCAATAACGACCACATTTTCAATTTTAATTGTTGTCAAACATGCCCTTTATTTGGGCATGGGCCCCTCCCCTCATGTGAGGGGAGTGCAAACGAACGAGTACAAATTGAAAAATTCTTGTACTTTTATTGTCGAGTAATT
>CAIGRS010072497.1:0-10453 GCA_903798395.1 Fraxinus floribunda | reverse complement strand
AATGTATTCCAAAATAGTAGATTGATTTAGAATATGTGGTTTAAAAAAAGAAAGAGAAGTTATTGATTGATGTAAAATATTATTTTATTGAAAAATATGTGGTTAAAAATAAGTAGAAAAATGAGAATGAAAATTTTAATGTGTACCAAACATGGGCTAAATTTTAATTCAAAATGCTCTTTTGAAAGAAAAAAAACACCTTTACCCCATTTGGTTAAAAAAAATTAAATTAAAATTAACAATTAATTATTATCACGACCCAAATTTTTAATATTTAAATTGCTACCAAACGTTTGATTAAAAAATTTACGTGACAAATAATTACTAATAAATTTATGTAAAGTAGTTTAAACAAGATTTATTTGAAGTTTTCCATATTCTTTAATTTATTTATTAATTACCTAATTACATATCATGAAAAAAAAACACCTTTACCCCATTTGGTTAAAAAAAATTAAATTAACAATTAACAATTAATTATTATCACGACCCAAATTTTTAATATTTAAATCGCCACCAAACGTTTGATTAAAAAATTTACGTGACAAATAATTACTAATAAATTTATGTAAAGTAGTTTAAACAAGATTTATTTGAAGTTTTCCATATTCTTTAATTTATTTATTTATTACCTAATTACATATCATGAAAATCTCATCCAAGGTAATCTTTGAAGTTGAATAGATAACTTGCATATTACAAAAAGGAAACCCACAATTAATATTAGTGTCCCTAAAAATTGCAATTGCGAGAATTTTAAATAATTTGTATTGATCCATTTCTCCTAACAAGTTACACTAAAACCGAATTCACTTAATTTATTTATGCACACCACGTTTTGTTACAAATGCTAGACAAATAAATATACGATAAAATATTGATTTCACAAATTTAACATCACAAACAATGTTCATAATCAAAACGTGTTCTAAGTTCAAATAAAGGAACGAGATAAATAAATTAACAAAATAAGGTTACCATTGTTGTTTTGTATCTTAACCCCTGTTTGGTAAATAAATTAACAAAATAAGGTTACTATTGTTGTTTTGTATCTCAACCCCTGTTTGGTACACATTAAAATTTTCATTTCATTCTTCTACTCATTTTCAACCACACATTTTTCATCACATCAATAACTTTTCCTTCTTTTTCAACCACAAATTCTCCATCAATCTACTATTCCAGAATATATTCTTTCAAAATAATGTGATTCAAATACACCCTTTAATCACAAAAATGAAATTTCTCATGCTAACTTTGCTCGACAGAATTTCTGTTTCTCTAAAAAAATCTTTTAGCCATACAAAACATTTTCATAAAATTATCCAAAAATATTCAAAAGCAGCTTTTGACTTTTAAAAATCCTATCAAACGGCCCTTAGGAATTAATCCCAATAAACATCCTAGATATTCAACACATGCTGTAATATAGTTTATTTTATCCAATAAACCAAATTGTGTAGTAGGAATAGGCACTCAATGGACAAATTAAATCGCAAATCCCAATCACAAATGTAGTTTACAAATGACCCTTCATATACTGCTATTTTAACGTTTGCTTCTGGTAAAAATCACAAACTAAACTAAGCCGTATCTTATGTAGCAATTTCATCAACCTCGGAATTAAATACAAAACTGGGAAATGTAGTAGTTATATCCCTGCATTTAGCCACAATATATAAGAAAAAAATAATAAAAAGAAACAGTAAAATTTCAAGCGATGCGTGTTGTTGAACGTGACCAACAAGTATTAAGTTACCTCAAATATGGAAGTGTCATTATCTTCAACAGTGAAGGATTTCGGGACACAAAATTGTGCCATTCAGATTTATCTATTTTTCCATCCTGGTCGATATCTGCTTCCAAAAATGTCTGTTCAATGAAATAACAGACAAACATGAAAATCTAAATTTCAAGAAAGAGTCGAGAAACAGAAGTCAGATTACAGTATTCCAGTTTGTAAACTATTAAAAACGCCACAATGTAGAGAGTGAATTTTGCACGTAAGGATATGGAAATTTTACTCCCCGATAAAACTACTCAACAACTATGCCCCTGTAATAGAGGAGCATCAGATTCTCAAGAACCAGTCTCCAAGGATTTGCATGCCTCAGGAAAGAACAGAAAATAGTTCGATGAAAGATAAGGCAAGGCTTGAACCCTTGTTTTTACACTACCCAACTAACACGCCAAACATAATTTGGCATCAAAATCCAACTCCTGAAAAGCCATAAAAGTTCAGATATCAAATAAATAACCCACTCTTTCTCTTTTCTTTTCTTGTTCTCTTTTACCTTCTCTACATTTCCCAGACGAATTTAACGGAAGAGGAATCCAACAGGCCAGAATGCTACAAACTGGTACATGCCACGAGTATAGGAAGTAAAATCCAGATGCGCAATAGCGCGCATATACATTAATCTCACAAAATAACTACATAAACAACTAATGCCCTGTAATGAAAAGGCATCGAGTCCAAGAAAACTGATCTCCACTGTTCTGCATAAACAAAAATATGCAAAAAGTGCGTTCAGATATCGAACAAATAGACCCTTCATTTCTTTTCTTTCTTCCTTCTTTTTTTCATTCTCTTTTTACATTTTAAGTCCCATCCAGATCTTTTGCAAGAGTCCACCAACGGAACTCAGAATAAAACATACAAGTATGGGCCACAAATAGAAAAATAAATTTAAAATGCATAAAAATGAAATACATCCCCCTATTTGGTACACTTAAAATTTTCATTTTCATTTTTCAACTCATTTTCAAACCACACATTCTTCAATAAAATAATATTTTTCATCACCTCAATAACTTTTCTTTTTTTCTCAACCACGAATTCTCCATCAATTTACTATTTCAAAATACATTCTTCCAAAATAATGTGGCTCAAACACCCCCTATATGATTAAATCAACCCCACAAGATAACTACTTAACAACTATGCCAGTCTACTGAAGAGTAACATCCTACAAGACTTCAAATCTTGTTTTGCACTACCTGAATAACATGCCAAATCAAAACCACCACTTGAAACGCCAGAAAGTTTAGACATCAACTAAATAGACTTTTATTTTCTTTTTTCAATCAGTACTACCCTTCAAATTCCCCAATAAAAGTCACTGAAGGGAAGTATCCTTAATCCAGAGCGCATTGCTCAAGTCAACCTTGGATAGGCTTTTCTTGAGATCAAACCTATCCTAACATCTTGGGCCTGTAGCCTCATAATCCTACCTGAATGATTATTGATTAGTATATTACATTTGATAGGACGCTCCCCAAGTTGATATTTCTGGAATCTGCTAGACAAAGAAAGAGGAAAAGTCGTGATCTTCTACTCCTCTCACCCTCTTGATAATCTGTGCTAAATGGATACACCTTTCATAGGCAGATCATTTTGAACTTTGCACTGCCAGAGACACTTTATCAGCCCAAGCTTCAAAGACAGGTGGCATTTTCTTCTTCTAGGTTTCATTATCTCCTATTATGCAGTGAGTCGTGTAGGACACTCCAACACGCGATTTCTTAAAAAAAGTACTGATACAACACGTCATTGACAAGTTAATTTAATTCTTTTAACATTTTTCATTTATATAGCATAAATTTAATTTTGTACTTGTTATTAATTTTTCTTGTTAGAATCTTTTAAAAAAAGAACACCTATTTGTTATTTAATAATAATTTTGAATTAAAAATATATAATATTTCTGACAAAGGAAAAAATAACTATTGTAGAGTGTCCGAGTAGCGTCTATATTTGACGTATTGGACGCGTGTCGGACATGGACATGCCAACCTAGTTGAAATGTCCGTGCAACATATATTATCTCGCCGTCTCTCTCTCTCTCCTCTTCCATCTCTAAAGCATATATGCATCTCTCTCTAACTTGTGTGTGTGTATAAAGTATGTACTCCCATGAAAACTCTACATACATCTAAGAATACAGTTTTGATTTTTTTATTTTTTTTAAAAAATAATAATAAAATAAATGAATTTTGATGAATTTTGAGATTGATATTTGCCATAATTTTGCGTTCTTTGTTTAAAATAATATACTCAATTCAAAATTGATTAGTTAGAATAATCATTTGCAGTTCGGAAAAACTCAGGTTCTAGTATTAAAAGTCTTGATGCAGGCTCAAGTTCAACTTAAGGATATTCATACTGCAGCCACTCCTCAAGCCTTGTTGTCTCCAGTTTGATCAAAATCAAAATAAGCTCGAGAATTGTATTCATTGAGCTCGGGAGTGGAAAATTTTTGTGAAGTATTTGGCTCAACCCATCTCAGCGTGAATGCACTGCTAATCCAAGAAATTAAGCCATGTACGTCACAAAGAGGACATGAAGCATGCAAGTGAAGTTGTGTAAAGATAAGCATCCGTTGGCATTAGCACTTACTTTGTCAAGAATGATCTCAATCGTTTCATCAGCCAACTTCATTTCTGACTCGCATAAAAGTGCAATCAACATTTGCTTAACCTGCGAAAATCACAGATGATGAAGACCCTGCAAATTGGTTTAAATGGAAAAGCAAACAATAGTACTAAAACCGCATGCTTCAACAAATTTTCTTTAATTGATCATTCACAACAGCTCAATAGAAAAAATAAAAAAAAAACTGTTCGCCAAATTCGTGAATTGCATGATGAGATGAGATGTAAAATTGCTTTTAAGTAATATAACTACAAACTTGCATATGATTCACACTGTAGGCATATGGAATTTAATGTTGGTGTCTATGTCATGGTTCGACTTGCTCTGGAATGTTTTCCAAAACATGTAAACTTTATGCTTGCTCACTTGGCCTCTTACCCATTATTAAAAGATTTGGAACTAATGTATATCTATTTGATTTGCCAATGCGCTTCAATATTAGTTCAGTTTTTAATATAACAGACTCGTAGCCTTATTGAAGCACGTTAGAGCCTCCAATATAGTCATCTCCATCTCCACAGGTAGGGGTACTTGCCCACCCCCTTGAGCTCCAACTACTATGTTTTTCCCTAACTATATCATTGATGAGGTGCTCGAGAATCAAGTTGTTGCTCAAAGTATATTCAAGGCGCAAAAGGAGGTTTCTTTAATACCAATTTTGTTATTTTAGATTTATCACCTTGTTTGGTTTCCTACCTTAATTAGGCTGTGTAAAATGGTATATGAGGAGGGTAAGTCCTTTGATTAGAATTTCAATTTGATTATTGAATACAAGTACACCTTTCTTCTCTCAGTCCTTCCTCTCTACCGTGCTCTCTTCTCTTTCTACTCGTCTATCATTGATTTAGATTGTTGGTTGCCAATTCAATTATGTATGTTGACACCTATTTAATTAAAACTAATCAAATCTTTTCTAAATCAAACTCTATTTTCATAAATATGAGTGGGTTACAAGTTGAGTCATGCACATAGTAGTGGTAAACTAAGAAACACCGATACTTGTCAACTCATCAAGTACCCGTGTTCGATACGTATCCAAATTCCAATACTTTCTGATACGTACCGGATACATGTTTTAAAATTATTTTATACATTTTTATATTTCTTAAATTTTTCGATATATATCTAATATGTATTTTTTAATTATTTTCAATATGTATCCGACACGTTAGAACACGTAAAGAAGAATGTTATTGGTTAGTTTGATTCTATTACTAATCGATATAATATAGATTCATATCCATGGTGACTACTTCATGGTACATATGCATCTTTGCTTCAAAACAACGTTTTGAAACTTCTTGTGCAACCTTCTTCATTTTGTGCTGAAAAAATTGAATTACGTACTCTTCTATGAAAAGGAATTAAATAACCTCACAACGAGTTCAAGAATTAAATTTCATTCATAGCAATTTACGTCTTTTTTCAAGAAAATTATATCTCTATTCAAAAGGAGAACACAAAATATGAGATATTGCCGAAAACTCATGTAATACTGTTAAAGTTGTTGGGTTGTTTGAGGTTGCTAATCTATCATTAGATGAGCCAGAGTCGGATAGTGTTATTTTTAATGATAATGAAGAAGCCAAATGTTGATGTTGACAAAAACGAAGTTAGGACAATTAAGGATTAAAATTAAATTCTTTAGTATTTTATTTTTATTATTATTCTTTTGTTTAATTTTTTTATATTAATGAAATTATGTTGAGTTTTATAACACATATCTGTGTATCCTAATTTTTTTAAAAGTCGTATCAACGTACTCATATCATATTTGAATAATGTATCTATAGTCGTGCTTCTTAGGTGGTAAATTCATCCATTTTAGATAAGTACAATCTTGACACAACCACATTATAAATGAACAATTTTCAACAATTAGAAAAAATACAAAAGAAAGTCAACCTAAGGTTCAAGCCACGAAAAGAATTGGAGCCACATTCTAGTGGACCATCCAAACTACAATTCAACTTTGGAGCACAGTCATATATTATCCTAGATATAAGCATAGGAAATATCCTTAATAATATATTCACATCATCTGAGAAGAAACCTCAAAAGGTAAGAATAAACTACCTCTTGCCGTTCGATGTATCCTGTGCCATCCATATCGTATAACTTAAATGAAACTGCAGTATCGCAAAAAAAAGAAGGTTAATATTACTTTCAGCACCTTAATTTGAGAAGAATAAACCAAAATACAAGTGTCAAGAAACAATATCGAAACATATCTCCATAACTCACAGTTGATTTTATCTTCTTGTGGTGCATTTGGGTGGAAAACATTCAGTGATCTAACAAAGTCACCAAAATCAATGACTCCTTTTCGTTTCACATCAAAGAGATCAAAAATCTACAAGAAAAAAAAAAAAGAATTTTAAAATACAAGACAAGAAATTCGAAAAAAAATAAGGAAAATAAGAAGACGATTTTCTCCATAGACTTTAACATGAACAAGTCTTAACATTGCTACAACTATCAGTGCAGCTATGTTTCCTTGCTCAACATTTGCATCCATCCATTTGTGAAGGAATAGAAGTGTGCCTATCCTCGATTCCATGCATGTAAAAATTTTCTAACACGGAACTCTTGAAAGGCCTGGTCTTTAATCTGACGAAGTTCAGCCAAATTCAGCAAAGAGCTGATTTGTACAGGTATGGAAATGAATCAAATAGCAAAAAGGTTGTAACATCCAGCAATTACAGAATAAAATTAAGCAAATGCTTAAAACTTAGATCAATATAGCCTAATGTTTCTGAAGCTTATGAAACTACATCAGTAATACTCAATAATCATCCCACTCAGCATTTACTTTTATCAGCATGAGAAAAGAAAATGTAGGATCATATTTTAGCAATTGCCAAATTCTGGGTCAAAAGTCTTCGAAAATATAATCAGGATCAAGAAAGATTGCCATACCGAACTTCCAAAATTACTCGATTAATCTAAGCAAAAAACTGTCATAGAATAGGAGACCTTCTCCCATATGACCTAAAAATTGAACAAACTAAACTTATCAATTTATGAAAACCGACTAAATTGAATGGCCGTGTTGGGTTTTGTTCAGTTCCAATTATGTCCGTCGATATGAAATACAAAATGACATAAGGGTTCATGATATCTAACTTCGAATGTACAAAAAGAACACGGAGATGTCATGAGAGGAAGAGTGATCTCCTTCGAGGCCCAATTAGTACTAGGATTCAACTTAAATCTCCCATATGATGGAGGTCTTGGATTCGAATCTTGGGGACGCGTCAGAAAGCTGTGGGGTGTAAGATGGGCCTAAACTCTCCCAAAGCGGACAGTACGTACGATATGATAACGACTGCGACGCAAGGTCGGGTCGTTACATCGTTGATCTATGCTTAGATGTCATTATCTTACCTTTTTACATCCTGAACTCCAAGTGCGTGTCTTTGGCCTTTTTGGGTTTAGGAGAAATGGAATTCTTTGAAAACTCAATCCCTTTCCCAGAGGAAAGAGAGGTGGTTCTGTTAAATTTAGGAAATTAAACTAATCTAGGATATTCCAGCAACGCAGCAAGCATTGACAATAATAATTATGATTGTGCACATAGCGTCCAATGTAGCAGCCCATTTCACATTTCAAATATCCCCTTGTTCACATAACTACATAGTCAAGTATATAATAAGAAACAAATAGTTGAGGAATTTCCTAATTGTGATTCTTATAAACTCTTCAACATACTATCCAGCTTAAACTGTGCATCAATGGTTTGGGTTCATAATCAAAACAATCAACAAACTAATACTCAAAACAAAATTAAAAAAATAGTAATCTCAATATTTCGGAACATCATGCATGATTTGCTGACACCTTGACCAGGAAATAACAAACTCATACCCGATTTGCAAAAAGATTCTCTTTCTTCCTGTTCTTGAACAGAGCCAATTGGAATTCTTCCTGCATAGCATGGTTCCAAACGCATCAAAATCAAATTCTAAAATAATAATAGCACAATGTATGTGACTTATTTTGCCTCTGTTTGATTTTGGTTTTTTGAGAAGTGATTTTGTGAAAAGTGATTTTTTTTTGAAAAAAAATGTGTGGTTAAAAAATAGAGAAAAGTCATGGGTTCAAGTGCAAATTTTTCAATTTTTTTCTTAAGAGAATTTGTATTAGAAAATGAGTTTGAGTAAAAGGAAATGTGAATGTGAATGTGAAAAAATAAAAATCAAACAAGGACCTAATCATTCTCAAGCCACGATAATAATGCTATAATGGAAGGTGAAATTCGTTATAAGAAGCTAAAACATTCCAATTTCAGTGCAAGGATCAATGTGTTTGTTTAACATTCATCAAAGTTCCAATTATCCACTACAATTCACATTTTCAATTGACTCCAACAGGACATAAAGCAAATAGACAAGTGACTAGAGTCTAGAATAGTAGCAATTTCGGTTATAATGTCAAAACTTTTCCTTAAAACCTAATTTTATTTAGGGCAATTGGCACAAAGCATCCCTAAACTTTGGCTCGATTGTGTAATACACCCCTATCATTTCATTTGGTGGACACCCCCCTATATGACCTTTTCTTTGGAGAATACAACCATTTCTTTCATTTTCTCAATAAAGCCTTGTGAAATGACGAATATACTCTCATCTTTAAATCAAAAAGAAGAAGAAATAAAGAATTAATTGTAATTGTAGTCCCAAATTTTTCAAAAAAAAATGCACACGAATTCCAAATAAATAATTAAAAAATTAAATGGACGTAGTTCGTTTTCACTTTTATTTATTTTATTTATAATATTATCGAAGTATGAGTTAATTTTTAAATTCTTATTTCATTTTCAATGAATTTATTGTAGTTAATATACATTATATAAATGTAAATCAAATGGACGACGATAATATCATAAATTATGTTAGCGATCAATAATATTATAAATAAAAGAAATACAATATAGCCCCTATTTGGTAGGAATTAAAATTTTAATTTTAATCTAAGTCAACGTCAACAATTAATTTAACCACATATTTTATGGGACCTACAACTTTTCGACCACATATTTCATCAATTTCTATCAAAATCTATTAAAAATTTTATTTTAATCCCTACCAAATAAGAGCATATTGAGATTTATTTTTAAATAAAAATAAAAACTAACACATACATCTATTAATTATTTAATTTTTTTTATAGGTAATCGTAAAAATTTTATAAATTAAAGCCAAAAAATAATACACATATTTAATTATTTATTTGGAACTCGTTTGCATTTAAAAAAAATTGAGACTACAATGGCAATTCTTCTATATTTTTTCTTTTCGTTTTGTTTTTGTTTTATTTAAAAAGAATGATATATTCGTCATTTTATAATGCTTTATTGAGAAAACTAAAGATAATGTTGTATTCTGTAAAGAGAACGTTTCAGCCAAAATGAAAGGATATGGGTACATTCCACGATAGAGAAAAAGGTTAGGGACGTTTTGTACCAATTACCCTTTTCTTTATTTAAACTAGTGCTCTATTGCTAATGCATACATCATGATTTCAGATAATACTGTTTCTAAACAAGAAATTTCTTTGGAAGTTTAAAAGATAAAGACATATAAATATAGCTAATTTGAATTTAAGCCAAAACATATCCCAGTAATAGGCTGCAGCCTGCAGAAGAGCTATGCAATTAAGATTTTTAAAGCAGGTTTTAAAAGGCACAAGATCCTTTAGAAACTGTTAAAGACTATTTCCTAGAATAGTCTAGTAAATATTGTTGCCCTAGATTAGCCATAATTCCTTTCCATACATAGTATTAGTATTTTGTATATATGTACAATCATTTAATGAATAAACACAAGAGAAATTACCAATTATTCTCTCCACTACCAAAATCGCCGACTTCATGGTATCAAAGCTACTGGGTCAATAAATCTGAAATTTCTTGGACTCTCCTCATCTCCAGTCGCCGGTAGGGTTTCGTGGGTATCTCTTCCTTTTCCGACAGCTCCCATTCGCGTCTACTGCGCCAGAAGTTCGCTGTTCAGTTGC
>CAIGRS010072496.1:0-17121 GCA_903798395.1 Fraxinus floribunda | reverse complement strand
TGGGACACATTGAGTACATTGATCCTATACATGTATCATATTCCATGTAGCCTCATCTTTCTACTTGCCTCACGTCTACGAATTGTTTTTCATGAAAAGTTCAATCACCTCCATTTTCTACTATCTGAGCCTAATCGGCTACATTGATGGCTCGCACTTATGTCCATCAAAACTACTGTGTTGTCTCTCCCAATCTTAGAGGGTGTTTGGTAGAGATTAAAATCAGATTAAAATTGAAAATATAGCCGTTATTGTTGACTTTTATTAGACGGGTGGACCCAATAACGACCCTATTTTCAATTAAATCTTTGTTTGGCCTCAATTTGTTTAGAGGGTGTGTGGTAGAGATTAAAATCAGATTAAAATTGAAAATATAGCCGTTATTGTTGACTTTTATTAGACGGGTGGACCCAATAACGACCATATTTTCAATTTTAATCAAATTTTAAGCCGTACCAAACAGACCCTTAATATCAAGATCAACTAGTCATCCATGTTATTCTTGCTTTGTTAGCTGAGGCTATTATTCTTCTTGCCACCAGTCACCAAGCACGTACTGACCGTGATTGTTTATTTGATTGCTCGTGATCACCTCTTGCATATGACAATCGTCAAATATTAAAATATTTATCTGGTCAAGACTCAAAAATCTTACAATCAAACACACTATTACTGTTTACTACAATTTTCATCACTTACGGTTGGAAACATCAAAGATTTTGTTGAAGTTACAAGTTTCCAACAATCTGCTATAATTCATTTGGAATAATATATGGACTAATAGAAGAAAGAAAGAGGTAACTAAATTTGGACAAAAATAACTAAAATAAGTAAATTTTAGAAACAATAAAATTTAAAATTACACAATAAAAGGGCTAATATGGAGATCATAAAAACTGTAAAACGAGAAGGAAGAGTTATGTGGAAAAATATGACAAGAGGAAAGGGATTTATTAGAAAAAAGTGACATTAGACCAAACAGTCGCATTATGTGACCAATGAACTGGCTCTTGAAAAAAAAAAAAACAGCTGCTCAATTCGTGGCTCGTCTCAATACAAGTCCGAAAGACCCATGAGTCGAGTTTAGCCCTTGAGCAATTCGAACTATTTGCTACCCGAATAAATCTGCATACAGAATTTCTTTTCACAAATGGTTTACCAATCCTCACAAAGGTGGGTCCCATGCGGGACCTATAATGATAAAAAATTACCAAAAAAATCCTACCCACCCCCCTAATTGTGAGGTATCTGTGGGGGGTCTGTGAACCCCCCATCTGTACCTCAAGAATGGTTCTTGCTACCCCTACACAAGCCAAATATAGATTAAATAATAATATAAAGCATTGGTACCTTTTTATATACGATGAAAGTACTAAAAATTTCGATCTATTATATTTAGATAGTGTTTGGCGTAAATTAAAATTTGAAGTGGATTGTAATAGAAGTTTTTGAAATGTGTGATTGAAAAGATGTGGAACTCATGAAGAATGTGATTGATTTTGATTGTTTGAGTTTTGACGTTGATTTAGATTAAAATTCAGGCCAAACAGGCCTACTTGAATGACCGACTATTGTACGAGCCAATTTAGGGTGTGTTTAAAATTCAATTAAAACTGAAAATATAATCGTTATTGGTCTCGTTCGTCTAATAAAAATCAACAATAACGATTAATTTTTCAATTTTAATCTGATTTTAATATTCACCGAACGCACCAGATACACTCTAGGCCGGTGGTTCAAACCGACTAGGTGTATTGCCTGTCCTGTTTCCTCCGGTCATCATCAGTCTTGAACTAGAATCGCTTTTTATCGCAAACGACTTTAAGAGGAATCTGAAGTTCTGTAATATAGGCGCTGGAGCCAAGTAAATGACAAAAATCACGGAGTCAGGTCCGGTGCCCCCTTAATTACCACGCGCCACCACGTGTTCACCCACCGTCCACCGATCCCTCAAGAGCCCCTTTATCCCCCCCCCCCCCCCAATTCGTACGGAATTGTACATTTTTTTTGGTTTATATGTGCATACAGATTTATCTCCATAGGTAAATGAACTAATCGATAAGACAGTGATCGGTTTTGAATAGTATAGAGCATCTAAGGGTGGGGAGATGAGCTCACCGCAGCACAGGCACGATGGGACTTCGCCTTTGCCTTTGGGTATGGATTGGAGCCCTCCCCCTCGTCACTGGGTATGTTTTTTGATTAATTTTGTTCTTGATTGATAAGTTTCCATTTGAATTTTAATGAATTTGGCTTTTATTTGATAGCCTATCGATCTATCGGATGTATTTGGGCTTCCGATAAAATTGGACTTCTTTGTGATATGTTTAGCATACTTGTATGTAGATTCATAATTTTATATTGTGTGGTCAGCTCTTTAATCTTCAAGGTTTTACCTTGACAAGTGTTAACCCTCAATTTTCATGCCACTTATTGTCAATGGAAAATGATTTTTTGTCTACAGTAGCACTTAATTATTGCAATTTCAGGTTAAATATTTTAGCATGATCCTTATTCAAGTACTATGGACACTTAGATTGAAAAAATTCCAGTCTTTAGCTCTGTGATAGTTTAATCTGATTTTTTTGATTTGTGATGATTGAGTTCACTAGTTAACTTGGAAATTCTGAATTTGTCTGCAAATTGGAAATGAGAGAATCTGATTAAGAACTCGAGTTCAGATTCTTAAGTTATAGAGTCCTGAATTTACAAGTCCAAAATTTTGGGGGTCCTATCTTGTTAATACTTAAATTCTGGTGATTGTTCCTTTCGAACTTTTTGATGCTTTATCCTTATTTAATCTGACACTGCTGCTTAATCACTAACTGAGATTTTATCAAATATTTGTCTGAGTTGAAAATTAAATTGCTCTGTTAATTATTAATTCATTTGTAGGCAAACTTCATTTTTATTCAATGCTGGGATTCTTTTACCTGTTGGCAAACAATACTCCTAATAAGATTGTTGTTTGTATTGACATCTTACACATACTTAACAGGCAGGGAGGGAAACTGTTTGGCCGCATGATCCTCGCACAGGTTGGAGTTACTGTGTTGCAATACCATCCTGGGTCATCCTTGCAAAGTCAAGAGATTCAGATCCTATAGTGGTAATTTAAATGTTCATTTAATGTGAATGTTTATGAATGTTAAGTAACGTGCTTTGGCACCTAAATCTTTTTTTTATTAAACATGAATTAATTCGAAAAAAGATTGTAGTGTTCATGAATTTCTTTTTATTACTAATCAATCAGCTCTTATATATTTTGTTTCCGAATGGAGAACACGTGGAAGTGAACAATAAGAAGTTCCTCTTATTCTGTGTAGTGCGATACGGCATCATCTTCTCTTTTTGTTGTATGATTGGAATCATAATTTCACAGAAAACTAAGTTTTTAATGACTTTCTTAGCTACCAGTAACTGAGTGCAAACCAATGGCAAAACATTTAGCCATTGTATGAGCCCCATTCTTTAAATTCTCATTTTTCTCCAAATCATTTTCAACCACACATTCTCACAATAAAATGATTTTACATGTAAAGCAAAAAAATTTCCTACTTTTTAGCCACATATTATCCAAAAAAATCACTATTACAAATTTATTCTCCCAAAAAATGGGGCTCAAACAAACCTTTAATATCACACTGACCGACTGTTTCAATATTAAAGCATGAAGTACACGTGAGCCTGATCTTATTGAATGTATTTTCTTATATCTATTGTAGGTTCCAGTATATGTTAGTTACTCAATTGGCATATTATACCACTGTAGGCATTATGGCCCTTATTACTGAGTATGGAACACCTGACAAAAATGATATCAGTCCCTGTAGAATGAGCATTCTTCGATGTTTTGATTATATCTGCATTTAAGATGTATTTAAATGCTTTTGTGGCAATATATTTCGTCATATTGGCTATATGATCTAACCATCAAGTATAGTTCTGGTCTCTGGAGATTGGAGAATGAGCTTTTCCTGTTTATGCATGGTACCTTAGTTGGAGTCTCTGGAAGTTTTGATCCTCAGTCAGTTACACTTCTTTTCTTTTGTATATGATTTCCATCTAGATCCATATTTATTTCTAATTTGGAAAATTAATAAGGCAAAAATTAACCAATTTTCTTGACTACTCACTTGGGGTTATTTAGTGGAGGCCTCTGTTTGAAATACTTATTTATTTACTACTTCACGTACCTTACTAGCTTAAAGTGAAATAATCTAGTGGTTGATTGCATGCCAATTGCAATATGTGAACAGGGTTTGGGAGCTGAGATAATGTTTGACTTCTTGGTTCAATCATTTTTTCTGAAGTATATCGCTATGTGATGTTCCCCTTATTTTATTCTTATAAGCTGACATGAGGACAGCTAATAGACGGCATGCTTAAATGACAAGAGTAGTTGAAGAATTACATACTGAGTACACGTATAAGGGGCTTCTGCATTGTCGTTAGTTTCACCGTCTTAATTGTTAATAATGTGCTTTTGATTCTTGGATGGAAAAATGGTCTTTTGTAAAAGAGTTTTATACAGTTCGGTGCTGAACTCCGGATTTGGACTTATATTTGCCTGGAGAGTTGGAGCTGAATTGTGAATCTTATATTGAATTGAGTGTGGTTTCATTAATGAGTACGATGATTTCCTGAGAAAGTCCATTTGAGTAGTAATTTAAGTTCTATAGACTTTGTGAGTTGATGCTTTCTAGCATCTCTTTTACTTGAGGGGGTGAATATTATTTCGTCTTTTCCCTCTTTTGTTTTGACCATATAATGAGTGTCCCCGATGCTATCCCGATAGGATTTGTTTCTCTATTCTTTAAGTTATTACTAAACCTTCTCTTATCTTCCTGTAGTTTTACTTTACTTTATGAAGTAGTTTCCACCATATTAATGTCCTGAATTGGCAGTTTTACAGGGTAGTGGTCGGCATACAATCACCGGTGGGAATTACAACCACAAGGACTGTATTAAGAAGATTTAATGATTTCTTGAAGCTGCATGCTGCAGTAAGTGTCCCAATCTCTTTTCGTTAACTCTGCATTTATGCAATATGGAAGGAAACGTGTAAACTGATATGTTCGTTAGAGTTGACTGAGCATGCATGTTCGTTGTCTTATGAAAGTTTTCTCTTACAGCTTAAAAGAGCATTTCCACGGAAGAACCTTCCACCAGCCCCCCCAAAGGGACTCTTGCGAGTGAAAACTAGAGCAATGTTGGAGGAGGTAAAAAGATTATTTGACACTATACATATTTGATGTTATTGTAGATTAAAGACCTTATTGTACTTAGTTTCTGGTGTAATCTCTCTTAGAAATTTTTTTCCTGAACATGGATAAGGAAAATTCTATGTCTAACGCTTCTTTAGTTATACTAGATCTCACTGTCAGCTTGATTATGGCCATCGACAGTTGTGTTGATGTGCAATTGGATCCCTGTAGATTATTAACTTGAGTGGAACTTATGAGAACTACAATTTGGCTTATTTTCTTTCTTTTGTCAATTGGTGAACTTTGCATTTCATCTGATGCATAGAGATTGCATACCTGTTAGTCATAGTTCTGCTCCTCTGATTTTTGTTGAGAACTGAGGTTATCAAAATGCTCACATCTGTTGCAGAGACGGAATTCTTTGGAGGAATGGATGGCAAGATTGCTATCAGACATTGACTTATCAAGAAGTGCTGCAGTTGCATCCTTCCTTGAACTGGAAGCTTCTGCTAGATCATGTATGTGTGTTAGCAATGCTCATGTTTTGCTCTAGAAATCATTCCGCATTATGTAAATTGGTCATCTGACTTCAGTTAACACCTAGATCTCGAGTTCTATAATTTTATTGACATTCATTTTGTCCTGTTCTAAATCTCCTTTGTTACGATTCTTTTTCAGCATTCCAAGATGATGGGCAGAACAGTCCAGATTCAAATATTACAGTGACTTCTGCGGTCCCATCACTTCAGTTTCATCCAAGTTCGAGCTTGTCTGAGGTAGCTGGTAGTTCACTGACATCAGATTATGGTAGTGATACTGCTTATGAGACATCTGAGATGGGAACTCCGAACCTTGGAAAGGATAATTCTGAAGTTGGGACAGAGGATCTATCACTGGATGATGACTTAACAAGTCCAATAGATAAGTTTGTTAAGTATGGCATGTCGAATATAGATGAGGGTTTGTCTATGGGACAGGCTATTTTAGAGCAACTTGAAGGTCTTCCCAAACATAAACTGTATGCCAAAGAGATTCATAATAACGTGGTAAACAATACTGGCAATGGTGGTTCTTCCAAAATATCTCATCATACTCGGGATATGTTGGAACTTCTTTCAGAGCCAGAGCATGGTACAGTAGGTCTTCATGCTCGAAAAGTCTCAAGTGAGAGTATTGGAAGTGACGGGAGTTCTCAGAGGGGCAGCGAATTGTCGAATTTAGGAATTGCTAGTTCAAATGGATATGTGCCTGTTGACAATTACAGTGGGGCTGAGGTCTCGAGAAACAATGTAACTCCTGGAAATACAGATTTTCAGCTTCCGGATGATGTACAACTGGTTCTCCCAACTGATCAGCGCCAGAAAATGAACAGGGTAGTTATGTTAATGCAACAGAGGCTGGTCGCAGCTAAAACTGACATGGAGGATCTCATATCAAGGTTAAATCAAGAAATTGCCGTGAAAGACTATCTCGCTTCAAAGGTAGTGAAACACTGTAACTATTATCTTGGTGCTATTTCATTTCATAGTTGTTTCAAACTCATGCTCGGGACTATTGTTGAGAATTGATATATATCTGGAGTGCATAAAGCTTGAACTGAAGGAAAACTGAAGGAAAGCAAAGCAAATCATGTAAAGTACCAATAAAAGAATTAGAAGAAAGTGAGGAAATGACCCAAAGAAATGATGAGATAACTTGTAGTGTAGAACGTAAGAAAGTGTAGGAAACACAAATTGAAAATGCAGAAAATGTAGATGTATGGCATGGGAAATGAAAATGTAATGGCGCTTTGCTCTTCCTTTGGTTTTCAACCATAGATTTCATGGGACCCGCGACTTTTATCAACTTTTCAATCACACATTCCATCTATTTTTATAAAAATCTACTAAAAAATTTGATTTTTATCAAAACCAAACAGGGGCTTAGTCTTGAGCTCAAACATTTCGTGGCTGGAAAAGGAAAATGAATTATAAGCACATAATTTTGGTTATATTTTGGGCAGTAATTTCTTGGATTTCAGCCAAAAAATAGTAAAAGTAGTTAAAGTTTATGACTGTATGTAAGTAAACTGATTCTGTACATGGATTTTGTCCCATTTGGTATAAAGATTTACTTATCAAATTTGAAAAATGTTTCGTATCTAGTGGTAACCATTCTTAGAACATGTTTGGCAAAGCTGAAATTATAATTTAAATGGGTCAAACATATTAAATCTGGACCTGACTGTCCACTCTGGCTTAAAGATTTGGGGACTGGCTATCGACATAAATATTTATAAATATTGTTTTCAGTAATGATGTAAGCCCATTTATGGATTTGAAGAATACAATTTCCTTTACTTGCGATGACACCTTTGCTGCCCAATGCCTGTATGATTCCGCATCATCTTATGGTTGCAGCTAAATATGAGGCTGGCCCTTTAACTATTTCTCCAGGTGAAGGATTTGGAAGTGGACCTTGAAACGACTAAACAAAAAAGTAAAGAGAATCTAGAACAAGCTATCTTGATTGAAAGGGAAAGAGTCACCCAAATGCAATGGGATATGGAAGAACTTCGGCGGAGGTCAATAGAAATGGAATTGAAGAACTCTCAACAGGTTTTCTATATATGCTTTTATTCACATGTTACCTGGTGCACATCTTGTATCATTATAGTATTATTTCAGTTCGATTGATTTCAGATCAATGTGGAACTCCTTCCAGGGCCAACATCTAGGTACAGTATCAACTAAAGGATTCATCAATCAAGAGAAAGATGCATTGCAGCAGGACTTGGATTCCACCAAACAACAGCTTGAAGAATTGTTGAAGCAACATCAAGAACTGGAAGTGAAGTCAAAAGCTGATATTAAAGTTCTTGTAAAAGAAGTTAAATCTCTAAGAAGTTCTCATGTAGAATTGAAGCAGCTACTTAGTCAATCACTTGATGAAAAATCTGGGGCCGAGGTATAATTTAGCTGCTATTTTAAAGCATGGAATTCTTCTTGTGGACTGTGTAACCATAATTATGCAGAGTTGAATATTTTTTAACTGCTGGGAGTTGCAATATTCGTTCTGCTTCCTGAGCTTCTTGTATTGTTATTCACTTTTTTCTATCTTTCATTATAGTTCACGTATCATTACCATAACTCATGTTAATTGTGCCAGCAATGTAAAAACTCTTTTGAGGGGGAAAGATAAAATTGACCTGAAAGCCAAAGACTCATTATTCAACATATTAATTTATTATTTCTATTATATCAATGTGTATACATGGGTGCAGATATTTTCTTTATTTTTCTTGAATGGATTCATTGAAACATATGCATGAGTGTGTCACTAGAGAAACTAATCTCGTTTTTGAAACTTGAGCAAGTTCAGGAACTCCTTCAAAGAGAGAGAGAGAGAACTAAGCAAGCAAAAACCTCTTGGAGGAAGCTGGTACACAAGTGCAAGATTCTTCACAATAAGCTACAGGAATGCCAGGTCAACGTAATACATAAAACGGAAGATAATCTAGTCGTGGATAATCCAGTAGGGTCAAATGCTTTGGATGTTATAGCCGCATCTGACAATCATATTGGCCTTCTAATTGAGGAGGTACTCCTGGAGTCTTGCACTGTTAATGCTTCTATTATTTATGTTATTGCTATCTCAATATCTCACGCATTGACCCTAATATATCTTTTAGATTAAAATCCTCATATTTTCTGCGTATCATTAGAAAAATATGATTTGATATGTATTTGGTTAAGAGAATGGGAATTGTGAAGCTTGACATTATGACTCTTTGGAGAATTTGGCATAGAAGAAATGCCAACACTTCTGAAGAAAGGGCAAACAGTTGAACCGAAAGTTGCGCCTGTACCTCTATCATGAACTGTTATTATCTCCTTTGGTCATGAATGAGTTGATCTTTTATAGTTGGAAGTCAATATTTATTATTAAAAGGTGGGTTTGGATTTAAGTTTCTCTTTTGGCAGCAGCCAAAGATAATAGTGGCGTGTTTAGTAAGGTGGAAGTTTAAATTTTTTTCTAATACTTTGTACCAAACATCCACTAAGTGTCTATTTGAGGAAAGATCTCCTTTAACAACCATTTCATCAAAGAGATGGGAAATTGTAATTGAAAGCGAGTGGACTTGCTGATTATATTTCTGTAAATTATTCTCGATGCATAAATTCAGCTGGATCTGTTTCTCTGCTTTGTTATGGAAGGAAAGTATAATATTGGTGCTGTATATCATATGAGATTCTTCAATTGATCTTGTCTGAAGCCTTTTTATCTTCTAAAATACAAGTTTTTTTTTTTTTTTCCTCATCTTTGTTCTCTTGATACCTCTCTCCAGAACAAGTTGCTTATCTTGCTCTGTAAATTTTTTAGGTGCAGCATTTAGCTGAGGATTCAGATTATTCATCTTCAACTGTTAATGGAGATACTAATCTGGATTATAACATGAGCTCAGTAGACGAGGAGCTGAGGACGACGCTGATGTCCTTCTTAGTCGACAATGGTTTATTGAGAAAACAGGTGAATTCCATTATTCTTTGCGCTCTTAAATTGAAAAAGTCGCACGAGAAAGGGGATTACGAACCCCCTTCGGATGTAAATGTACAAAATGAAGTTTCAAATTGATAATATTGTAGTGAATTTTGTAAATCTAGCAGGTCTATATTTACTGTACCCTTAAATCATCATAAAATGAATGTGAAAAATGAATCTTTGTTGTAGAGAGTTGTAATCTGGTGTGATATATTTTTCCTATCACTTCACTGTCCCATGTATACAATTCTTCAAATTGTTTTTCTGGTTTATGTTCTATACAAAGAAACCAACATCTGATAGCATCCAATTTTTCCGATTGAACGGTTCGATCTATGATTTATCATTTATGGGCGTTGATAAGATACTAGTAAGATATGCATATGCTAAGCTCTTCAATTTCATTCTCATACCTGGTACTTTGATTCTGATTGTCTTCTAGGCACTTCATTGCTGCCTATAATAATCAATCCTTATAATCTGGTCAAGACGCCTGAGTAATCATTTTTTCTTCGTCGATCGAAATTAGTGTGTTGTATCTCGGACACTTCTTGAATGGATATAATGAAATTTTCTTGAATAGAATAAATTAGAAGGGGGAAGAACATTTGTATGTTGCGTTTGATCAGATGCACTGTACTGTATTGAGTGCAACTTGAAAATTGAATTTGTGTAGTCGATCTTAAATAGTGAAACTCGATCATTTCAATATTTCCTTGGGGCCTAGGATTAAACAAGATCTTATTTAGCTATAAAAAAAAAGAAAAAAAAAATCCAAGTTAAGTCCTTCAAATGTTCTATTCGAATTAATCTTAACAAGAAGCAAACAACGAAAAGAGAGAGCAACCATTCTGACAAGTTCGTTTGTCAATCTTCGGGTAGGATAAAAACTTCACACACTAATTCGTCCAATTTGTTGTAGACTTAGAGATTAGATCGCTTTCGAATAGCAAAATAAATTGAAAATTTCTTATGAGCACGAACTTCGTTTAATCATAGATGCTGGTAAATAAAAAGCAATTTCCTTGCTTTCCTAAAATTATTTTCATCAATCGAACAAGATGAATAAAATGAATTCTTGTAGTTCGACTTCAATGATAAAAGCTAAGTTGGCTGTTTTCGTGAATGTTCACAATTCACAAACATTGTGATTCGACCGGTAATCCATAGACATTCTTGGTAGAACGAGGCGGCCAGGTGGTCAGTTTGAAATTCTCCACAACATTTCCAGGGAAAATAAAAATTAAAATCCTGCTGTGTTAAAGCTACAGAACACGCAGATGATGAGATAATACTATAATCAATAAATGTGAAGCCAAGAAACTTGACCCAACAGCCAAACAAAGTGCAGATAATTGAACATATACATGAAATACACCGTACATTCATAAAACAAAGAACCATCCATTTACAGTAATAAGCTCCCAGTGCCTGACTTCAGTACCTGAAACAATACCTAAGAGGCTAAGATTAAGAGTCCTGGTTTTTTTTTTCAGCTTCAGAGAAGCGTCTTGATGATCTTTAGCAGGAATTACATTTAAGTTTACAAGCATTACATAACTGTAGTTACCTGTGATAGACACCTTATCTGAAAATATTTGTCACTTTTGGAGGACGCCATGCAGTGTTGCCAGCAGTCGAGCCATCTGCGTTTTGACCATTTTGGATGGCATGATTCTGTCCCTTTTTATTCTTTGATCTCCCAATTTTCCTCCCAACGAAAAGGCCAAACTTCATGGACGTAAATAGGCCCAATGCGATCAATAGTGGCCTGACAACCCAGTGAAAATCCTCGAGATGTTGATACTTCTTCACCATTCCAGGGCAAGTGTTGAACGATACTAGTTCCACTTCAGCTGGATCAGCCAAGAAGCTGCTGTTTTCGTCGCTAAATGTTAATCTGCCTGGGAACTTGACAGCAAGGCAGCCGTTTGGCAGCACCTGACAAATTCTTCCAGTTGCCCACTCCCCAACTCTTTTTCGAGGCCAGTCAAATCGAGGGCTAAATACGTTTGATTTCAGCCTTATGAACTGCCCTACACAGTAAGGTTTTGCCATCTGGAACTCTGAGTAGCTGCCCTTCCAAAGAGTCTCCAGTCCTATAAATGCAACTGCAATCGTTCCATCACGGGTGATCGAATGAACGACGCCCACAGATGAATGCTTTCTGTCTTCTGTCTTCAGACGAACCCAATCTCCCGCAGCCAATCCAAATGTGACACGCTCTAATGTGGAAACATGAACTCTTATCGGATCGTGAATTCCATGTACCCTTACTAAAACAAATCCGTCCTGATCAGTATCACGTTCCAGACCAACTACAGTCCCCTCCGGGACATCCATGTTTTCAGGGTTGCAAGAGCCCGGTGACTTTCTAGATCGCACCATGTCGCCCACTTGGAGGTGGTCCTTTGCAAGGAACCACTCAGTATAACCACTGCCACCTGGCTTCTCCCTAATCATTCTACTTCCAGAACCTGTCCAGCCTCCATCCTGGTAAACTGCATTTTGTGAACTGCAAACATAGTAAAAGTAAGCTAAAAATAAATGCATTTGCCTCTTCAAGCCCAAAACCCTTCCAAAAGAATGCTAATATACTCCAGTATCAGGAACCTACCGCAGAAGAAGAGCAAATGTGCTCCTAAATAAGGAATTGCAATGGTACGCCTCGTGATTATACAAATTGTTTCTAAATAACTTACGTGAACTCTTTCATTTGGATAAATAAACAAATTCAGAGTAGATCATCATTTCCATAGCATGTTAATCTCAATAAAACATGGGTAAATCTATTTGTACATAATGTGTGCCCAGGCTCTCCATGTGGCCATTATGGCACACATTATGTAAAGGGTTATGTTTTATGTTGATGTAGCATAACCCATAAAACATTATCTCGTACTTATTTGGAGTCGGCTACACGGATCCCTTCCTTCTACTCAGATCCATCAAGGACCAATCAAGGATAGAGAATCAAAAATTTTCATAACACCGCAAGGTAGGTGAAACGGCCTCGTCATTTTAACCCCTGAGGCAGATGCATCACATTGCTCAAGGGGAATGCCACTAGTATTTACACAGGAAATCAAAAGATCCTCATTGAGAACCACAGTTACTAAAATGTGCACGCTTTAAAAAGTTCTCATAGAAAAAGATTTACAAAAATGTTCCCATACTGCATTTGAGTGCGCAAGTGCTTTAGATCCCCCTCTTCAAAACTTCAGTAAAATAAAAAATAAAAAATCTATCAACAAAGCAAAAAAATAAATTGATACCTCTTAAATGCATGTAATATGTCTGCCATTATAGGGCGACTCCTGAAGTCGTACTCAAAACAACCAATAAGGACATTTTCGATGGCTGGAGGGAGGCTACTAGGAATATGTGGCTTTTCTTGCTTCTTTACAACCAACTTGTACATTTCATCGACAGATTTACCACTCCAAGGAAGAATGCCAGTCAACATCTCCACAATGCTGCAACCAAATCCCCACGAATCAGTCTCGAATGATATTGGACCTCTTATTTCTGGTTCCCATTGTTCTGGAGCCATGTAGTTGGGAGTACCAAGTCTTCGAATCATCTCTGTATTTGTTAATGAAACCCCAAGAAACACATAAGGAATTCCAATGTCCCCAAGAATTGCCCTGTCATTCTCGTTCAAAAGGAAATTAAAAGGTTTAAGGTTGAGAATAAGGACGTCTTTTGCATGCAGATCCATTATTCCTTGAGCCAAATCTGCTCCGTACCTGTAGAAAACCATAATTAAAGAATGTGTGCTTCTAATGCAATTATGCAACGAAATCTTTTTACTAAAATGAAGACCACAATATACAAGATGAGCCAAAATCACCTCAAAACATCACTCAGTGGCAATTTCCCCCCTTTGTATCGAGCCATTTTATCACCAATCGAGCCCTCGTAAAATTTCATAACAATGCAAATCTAGAAGAAACAAACATGGAGCAGTTATCGCATCTTTTTCCCTACTTGAGATATTTGGTAACCTAATAAATTTTTCAATATTTTTTTTTTTTATAAAAACAAAAGTTTGAACAGAGAACCCACTTTCTTACTAATAATGGAAAGTCCATGCAGCCAACAAATGTTTTCCAACCCTCGACACTTGGAAAGAAAATTATTCAACTTATTCAAGACATCTCCAATGTTATCTTCTTTTATGGGATGTAACATCTTAACAGCCACTTCATGATACTCCTCATAGTCTTCAGTCATGCTATGATGAGTAGCCAACCATACATCACCGAAAGGCCCCCTTCCAATTCTGTGCCTCAATTTAATTGTTGCTGGGTCGATCCATGGGTTGATTTGGTTAGACGATGCAATGATAGTACTGCTGTGACCGGATTCACCTTCAACAAGCTCGAAGTCAAATGATGAAGTTGGTTGTTTTGAAACAGCTTGTCCAGCCATTGTCCCTAATGATTCCAGAATGTAAATGTTCAAATGCAAATTGCTTAAAGAAGTCACCAACAATAGAGAGAAACGAAATGAGAACCGCGTAGAAAATTGTTACATTAATGAAGTTCAAGGATATCAATAAATTGCTAGATAATCCTATTTCATATAGCGGCAGTGGACAAATGAACCCGATTTTGACCATTATTTTCATATGGGAACAAGTTTATACCTTGAATTCAGTCAAATATTAGATGGCAAAAATCTCCAAGTTCGTTTGAAAATTGCATGAATTTGACAATCAAAAGTACCATTAAAGATTAAAAAAAAATAAAAAATTTAAAATCTGCAAATGGAGAACTCTATTCTGATCCAACTTCCAATTGGTTATATTTGGAGACCATGGGGTGCCAGCCCCATAATTAAAGAAAGCACATACTTCCCTCTAACAAGAGTGTTAGAACTTAACCATGTCTTTAGAAAAATATGGTTTCACCAAACAATTATAAAAATTCTTAGGCCCCGTTTGGTACAGCTTAAAATCCAATTAAAATTGAAAATATGGCCGTTATTGGGTCCCACCCGTCTAATAAAAGTCAACAATAACGGCTATATTTTCAATTTTAATCTGATTTTAATCTCTACCACACACCCCCTAAACTCCGTGCCTCAATTTAATTGTTGCTGGGTCAATCCATGGGTTGATTTGGTTAGACGATGCAATGATAGTACTGCTGTGACCAGATTCACCTTCAACAAGCTCGAAGTCAAATGATGAAGTTGGTTGATTTGAAACAGCTTGTCCAGCCATTGTCCCTAATGATTCCAGAATGTAATTGTTCAAATGCAAATTGCTTAAAGAAGTCACCAACAATAGAGAGAAACGAAATGAGAACCGCGTAGCAAATTGTTACATTAATGAAGTTCAAGGATATCAATAAATTGCTAGATAATCCTATTTCATATAGGGGCAGTGGACAAATGAATTCAGTCAAATATTATTTTCATATGGGAACAAGTTTATACCTTGAATTCAGTCAAATATTAGATGGCAAAAATCTCCAAGTTCGTTTGAAAATTGCATGAATTTGACAATCAAAAGTACCATTAAAGATTATAAAAAAATAAAAAATTTAAAATCTGCAAATGGAGAACTCTATTCTGATCCAACTTCCAATTGGTTATATATGGAGACCACGGGGTGCCAGCCCCATAATTAAAGAAAGCACATACTTCCCTCTAACAAGAGTGTTAGAACTTAACCACGTCTTTAGAAAAATATGGTTTCACCAAACAATTATAAAAATTCTTATTCTGCCCCACCCCTTGCATCTTTGTCAAATAACGTTGCACCCTGGCTGCAAAACGTGGATTCTTCACTGTGAAAATTGAATCAAACATTGATTCATTATGTAGTATCTTCCTTAATAAAACTTATTTAAAGAAAGATCGCATACTTCCGTTTCTTTCAAAAATGACTATTTGCCGCTATGTGAGAGGTGTCCCAGAAATGCGTGCGATCAAGTAAATAGGAGCATGGAAAGTAAGGTATAATAATATGAAGCTTAATCATTACATATAGCCATTTACCAAAATCCCAACCCACCCAAAAAAGAAAAGAAAAGAAAAAAAAGGGCTTTGCCTCGAGAAACGTTTCATTTTCTTTCTCTCTTTAAGAAAAATTAAAATTTTCAAAATTTGCCCACTAATCCATCAAATTCAAGCTTAAGGAACATGTGATTAATAACAAAAAAATAATATGAGAATTTTTTAATTTACAAGTATATTATTCATAATCAGATAAAATAATATAACGATCATAAGCAATTTTTTTTTTCTTACCATCGAGATTCAATTTATTAAAGCTGCGAACTCCAAGTGAATTTTCAAAATTATGATTTCTCCAAATTCAGGCAAAGAAAATGTGAAAAACCCAAGTCCCAGCAATGTTTATCATTCTCTTCTTTTCATAAAAACTAAATTTTTAAATAAATTAATTAAAAAAAATGAAAACTCATTATTTCATTTTATAGACCCATCTTCTCCCCTAATTCCCTCATAAACTGTAATTAACATCATTAAAAGACTCAAGAAACACCAACAAAGAAATCTGTTAAAAGTAAACTACGTAGCTAACCAAAAAAGTAAACACAGTACTAGAAACTTACCAACAGCCTCGTACACACAAAGAGAGTGATAACTGAAAGATTGTTAACCAAAAAAAAAAAAACCAGTAATTTCGACTAATTAAGATTTTGAGAGAGAACAGGAAGAACTACATATATAGATCATTTCAAGAAATTTGTGGAAGAGGAGAGAGAAAGAGGGGCGAAGTACGGAGTCATCTCAAATTTTGACGGTAAAGCAGTACCGCACGCATTCGTACGCTATGGCGTTACTGTAAAAGTTTGCGTCATTCAATTTTCCATTTTCCTATGTTTTATCATTTATCTTTTGTCCCCTCTTTCTTTTGGATATTGTGACCAGGTACATTTTCACATTTTTTAGTACAATGTATTTGTATTTTTATGGGATAATTGTAACACCGGNTTTGGATATTGTGACCAGGTACATTTTCACATTTTTTAGTACAATGTATTTGTATTTTTATGGGATAATTGTAACACCGGCATCAAATATTTCGTTTATAGCAAATTTTGTTCAAATTTTTCATTTGTGTCATTCACGGTATCAAACTTTTCAAAAATTAGCACCTCGAGTCCAAATGGACAATTTCTGTTATTTTGATTGTTGGTTGACTATAATAGTAAACTTTGACCAATTTTTAAAATGATAAAATAATAACTTTACAATTTTAGGCCCCGTTTGGTACACATTAAAAATTTCATTATCATTCTTCTACTCATTTTCAACCACACATTCTTCAATAAAATAATATTTTCCATCACATCAATAACTTTTCCTTTTTTTTCAACCACATATTCTCCATCAATCTACAATTTCAGAATACCTT
>CAIGRS010072394.1:0-13077 GCA_903798395.1 Fraxinus floribunda | reverse complement strand
AGTTATTTCTCAGTACCTGTTTCCTGAAATAGACAACTCAAGCACCTAGTGTAACATGTGTGGAAAATAAGATCAATAATAAACATAGTTCAAATAGTTTAAGTGTAAAAATGACTTGAGCAGTTGTAAGTCATAATGTTTATTTTTTAGTTTCATAACATATGCTAAATCAAGACATAGAATCAATGCAACCCAACATACCAAAACGAAACATTGACACTATACAAACATCAAAAACTCAATTTAGCAAAACTGATAATATCATAGAATCAAAAGTTTTAAATACATCTTTGGGAAAGCACAAAACATCAAAAAAGGGTATCCCCCTATCATAGCTACTCCCCCTTTTTGTCACAAAATGACAATGGAAGATCTATAATCTATACAGCATTGCCGGCATCTTCAGAATTAGTCATCTCCTCGGAAGTAGCGTCATCATCCTAATGACATCAAATCCAACGAAGTCCACGCTGAATATATCCAACAGTACCCTGAAGTGTAGTAAACTCGGTAGTGTGTCGATCAATAGTAGTTCGCAGCTGTTTAAGCTCTGCCATCATCCAAGCTTGTTGCTCAATCAGGACAATCATTTGTCCGATAAGTGCAACATATGGGTCTATAGGAACAGACGCAGAAGGTGGAACAGACTCGGTAGGAGCAGGAACCGACTCAGAGGGAGGAGAAGCTAAAGTAGAAGACGAAGGAATATTAGAGGACAAAAGAGCAGAGGAAAAAAATTAGGAAATTCGAGGGATCAAAAGAAATAAGGTCATCAATAGGATCAGTCGGCACAATCGGGTCAACAAGTTGTGCGAGCTCAGAAGAAGCATGCGACCTGCTATAAGCAATGGTAGTATGGCCAATCGGCCGGGAAACCCGCCTCGAAACCCCTTCGGTAAAACTCACTCATATGGCTGTCACTAACCTATAGATCAAACATGCATAATGTAGCCCTACCCTCGTCCCTGTGATACGAAAAGCCCGTAAAATCTGCTGGCAAATGAAAGAGGGCAAATCAATAGAATCGTCTGCAGTAGGGCATACAAAAAGCGAGCTTTTTCTATAGGTAATGAAGAAGTATGAGACATAGGCCAAAGATTCATGCACACAATGCGCAACAGAATCTGGCGATCGGTAGGAAGAGAGCCAGTGAGAATCGCACTAGGACCTTCCTCCAATGGTATGTTAAAAGATGAACTGATAACGTCACGGATGTTAGCATAAAACTCATGAATAAGAAGACTTGGTGGAGGAACTAACTCTACTAGGAACGGTTCCCAACCTCGAGAAGTGAAGATAGTGGTGAGATGGGGTGACAGGTCAGACATAATGACCTCGCACTCAAACAGATTAGGCCGTAAAAAGAACTGCAACCCAAAGGTATCTTGGGCAATCGTAGAGATAAACCTAGACCTAATGAAGGAAGTAGAGGTACTAGGAGATTGAGCAGCAGTACGGCTTTCTTAGGCGACATCTGAAATGAATAAGACCAACATGTCAAAAATGTGATGTGATATGCCGACATGCATGATATGCATGAACGCACACAAAATGAGGCAAACAAGGTAAATGCAATGTGCCCTAGAGTGAATGCACAATGACATGCCGTGATACCTAGATGTAGGTGACGTGAGGACATGACACATGCCATAATGTCTTGACATAGGGACGTCATGTCATGTCGTGGTGTCAACACCAAAACAACGTGACAAACATGGGGTGAGTGCAAGTCCAAAACACCAAATGCAAATAACATCCCAACCATACAACCACGAATCAAACATCAAACACCGACAAACCATTAAACCGTAATCACACATCTAAAACTCACGCCAAACATGGACCAACATATGCCCAAAATTGAATGAAAGCACTCAATGACTCCAAAATCTCATGACACCATCAACAAATCTCAATCATCCACCTAAGACCATTCCCAATCCTCCAAAGTGAACCAACACCCAAAAAATGATGAACATAGAGAAAAATTGCTGGAAATTTGTCCAAAAATTCACTTCACGTTTCAAAAATGCGCACAAATGATGACATTGTATGATAATTAATAAGGCATGAGGTGCTAATGCCAAATATTGAAACAAGAATAAGGAAAAATCGAAAAAAATCCCAAAAAAAAAAATGTAAAAGTGGGAAGAAACCAAGGGTTTAATAAAATACCTTTGAAATTCGTTGAATCAAGGAAATAATACTACAATTGATTGATTTTAAACGTTTAAAGAGTGGGTAAAACTCAAATTGGACGTGGGTTGGAGAATTTTGAGTGAATTCAAAGGGAAATATGAGAAAATACGCGTAAAACCCTAAAAAAGAACGTTAAAATTCAAAAAAAGGGTATGTCGCTCGAGCGATAGTCGAGTGATAAGTAAGCAAGCTAGCTTCTGCTTTTATCACTCGATATTGTGGCTCAGCGATAAGCTGGCGAAAATTTTATGATAAAAATAGCACTTGTTTTGAAAATAAAGAAAAATAGCATTTTTTTTTGTTTTAAACACTTTGTAAAATTTCTTTTTCTCAATAAAATTTAAATTGAACAAATTTAAGCCATTGACCACTCGATGAACTTCAAACAAACATGTATGCACAAGTAGAGAATTATCAATAGAAACTTTTCCATGTACTTAATCAAGTTCAAAAATGGATTATCAATAGAGACTTTTCCATGTACTTAATCAAGTTAAAAAATGGATGGAGTAAAGTGTATAAATTACTCACGCGTGTTAAGTGCCACTATTCTCTCGTGAACATAACTCCAAACCTTAAATTTGTGAGAAATGATATACGATTATCACTGTTAAATAAGAGTTTTCCTTACTAATGAAAGTCAAACCCAAATGATTTTTAGGACCTGAAAACGAGCTCACTTACATAAATATTTTTCTTTTCTCCTACCGAATTTGAGCATATATATTTTTATGTCGTTTTTCTCATATATTGCATCTTATGTGCAGACTCTTGTCAATTAAGTGACTAAATTGATCCATGTAATGAGCTTTAGGCCGGTTAACCCGAGTTAGTTGACCATAGGCACCAGGTTATAAAAAAACTCTCGGACTTAATTGCTCTAATCAAATAGGCTTCGAACAAAGGTATAATATGAAAAAAAAAAACCCCCATTTTTTTATTTATTAAGAAATACAGGGAGAATTATCATGAGCTAAGGTCATCTAAATGTAGGTCAATTCAAGTTCAAGATTACCTTATCAACAGATACAGCCATCCCAAATCTCAAACATGCGGCTCAGATTCACTCACAAGATCACAGTGTGTGCTGTGCAAATGGTACGTGAAGAAACATAATGCTCTACACTAAATCGAACCAAGTAATGAAAATGACAGTATAGGATAGATAAATGCAATAGATAAATGCCTACTTGGTCACAAATGCTATGTTTCAGCGCACCATTAAGTGTCTAGAGCACAAATATTTTTTTTTAACAAATAATACCAAACCAAATAAAAAACTCAAAACAGAATAAAGGCAAAAACACAAGCAAGTGAGATGCATGCAGGAATGAATGGACTCGATGAACTACCCCTACATGTACCTATGACTCGACTCATAGTGAAATATGGATGTTCTTACCTTCAAGAGCATGATCACTCGCACGACCTTCCAGGTCGCTTTTTTTAACCTAAGCCTTCTTAGAAGTAGAAGTTATTTTAGTTAACCGAGTCATCACCTTAGTTATTTGGCTAACTTGATTGGCAAGAAAGTTAACCTTGCTAGAGAAGTCATGTTTCTTACTTCTTGTCACAAGTTTATAGCACATAGGTCCTGTGTGTCCCAGAGCACCACAATGATGGCAAGTGGAAATAAACCTAGGCTCATACTTGCTAGGATAAGCAATGTTCCGAGCTTTGTTAGTGATCGGGACGAATGTGGTCTTGGATGTACTAGTAATAGTATTACCATTATGAATGTAACCCAGACCATGCTTATTTTCAGCAGGATTGTTCATTCCCAACAGATTATCCAATTTCTGTGAACCACACATGAATGATTGGAGTTGAGTGTTTGATTTTTAAAGATCGCTCGTTAAAGATTTAACTTTGGCTTCCAAGTTCTCTTTAACGAGCTTCAACTCACTTAACTTTGTGGTTGAGTCCTTAAGGTTACCTAGGAATTTTTCTTTTTCTCTTTCTAGATCATTAACCTTTTTTAAAATAGCTTTATTGATCTTTTTTTTTTTTATCTTCAGACTCTCCTCAAACAATTCACGATAAGATTCGAGAATATCTGGTTCATCCTCCGACTCTTCCTCAAACTTTTCACTCCTTTCATCACCTTCAACCTTATCAATCTCCTTATCAGACTCTATCGTAGCAATAGAGATGAAGGCTATGAAATCCTATTCATTCTCACCACCAAATGTATCACTATGAGCACTAGAATCTGATTCCTCATCACTCAAAGTCACTGCTAATGCCTTACATCTTTCTTTATTTGAGATCCTATTTAGATTAGGACATTCATTCATATAGTGACCGTAACCCTTACACTCATGACATTGAACAAATTGATTTTTCTTAACGACAGTCCTAGAGGTATTTCTCTCACATATATCTTTCGAGACTTTATTAAGGACTTCATTTCTTCGTTCTTGAGGCTTTCTCCTATTCTTCTTCACCTTTTGAAATTTTTTAACGAAATAAGCTATTTCGTTTATTTCATCGTCTCAGTATCAGTAGAGTCACTTTCTTCTTCTCCAATAGGTTTCATGGCAAAGGATTTAATATTTTTAGGTTGAGAAACAATGAGTTCATAAGTTTGAAGGCATCCTACGAGTTCTTCAATTTTAACTACATCTAGGTCCTTACTATCTTCAATAGCGGTGACTTTAGGCTACCTTTCAGGTAGGGATCTAAGGACTTCTAATAATTTTTGACTTGGGAATCCTTTCACCTAGGCTGAAACTCGAATTAACTATGTCATTGAGCTTAACATAGAAATTATCAAATGACTCATCATCCACCATCTTTATTTCTTCAAACCTAGAGGTCAACATCTACAGTTTAGAGTTTTTCACAATTTTAGTTCCCTAGTGTGTGGTTTTTAGAATATCCCAAACTTCCTTAGCAATCTCACAAATCGACACTCTCATAAACTCTTTTGCAGATACAGTCATGAACAGGGCATGTAAGGCTTTGCTGTTCCAGTTACAATCATCTAAATTCGTTTTAGTCCACAAAGAGATATCAGTAAGTGTTACTACACCAGCAACAATAGTTGAAGGTGGAGTCCACCCAGTTTGAACGCTCAACCAAATACGTTCATCCAAAACTTTAAGAAAAGCTCGCATTCAAACTTTCCAATAAGCATAATTGCTTCCATCAAAGAACGGAGGCACAAACAACGCCTGACTCATCTAGGAATAAATAAGGCTAATGAATCGAATTAAAGCTCTGATACCAATTGAAAGTTACGTAGTTCGACTCTAACAATACCTAGAAAGGGGTGAATATGTATTAATGTGGAATTAAAATTATTTTCTAGATGATTAAACATGCAATTCTGATTTTCCTATGTTTAAACATCGCATATATAGTAAGTTATAAAAACACAAGAATGATCACGGAGAAACCCCAACTGGTAAAAACTCCAGGTACTTTGTCAGTCAAATATCAGACTAGATGACGATACGTACTATCTAATCTCCTGACTGCAATTTCGATAGATCTTCTGAATTTTGTACTCATGCACCAATTTCGGTTGCAATTTTCAAAGCTCTCCTAGATTCTGCTCTCATACAACAACTCTTAGCTTTGTGGAATCATCTATCTCCTGTGGATGCACAAAGAACACCGTGTTCTTTACCAACTAGAACTCCAGTTACCTTCCTTGATCTTTAGTAACTCTGGCAGATGTGGAGGAAGTAGCAGTTTGGTATTTGGATTGGGAAACTGAAGTTTTTCACCGCCAAGAAAATATCTTAATGAATAAAGAAGGTTGAAAGCTTCAAAGATGGAGAGAATATGGAATCAATCATGTTTGTTCAATGTTCAACCTTAGGGAAAAAATCGTTATGTGCCTTGAGAGTATTAATAGATAGGTTATGGAATGAATGGGTCAGGGAAAAATCCTTTAAAGAATGAATTAAAAATTTCCCGGATAACACTGTCGCTCGAGCGAGGGTTCAACGGCAGTCGAGCGACAAGTTGTCGCTCGAACGAAGAAGGGTCGACAATCTAGCGACGATGTTTCTATTTTTATTGCTCGAGCCAAACCTTGGCGACAGTCTAACGAACTTAGTCCTTCTTTTCCCATTCTCGAAACCCTAGACCTAAGAACATACTTTTGACAAATTGCACATTACTCCTTGACATTTTACAACATATCCAACTTAGTCCTTTTGTTTACAGAATCGCCCATTATATAACATCAAAAACCTAACAGTTCTAAAGTCTCTGTTCAGGGCAAAGGAAAGATAACAATTCAGACCAACAGAAGTTGTATTCAAACCGTTTCTAATGTTCTATTATTTTTTCCAAATTTGAGAATAAATTTACTAAGTGTTCGTCATCTACAAGAAAAGGGATATGAGATCTTTTTCAAAGATGGAGTCTATAGAATTGAAATGAAAAATTGGGCTTGGTGGCTAAAATCAACACATTTGGCAACCGAATGTTCCATTGTATCTCCACAACTCCACTAATGGTTTTCTACAAGACTGAAGGAGAAGGAGTTGTTATGACATTTTCGCTACAAGTATCTTAATTTTGGTAGATTAAATACTCTACAATAGAAGAATATGGTGGCGATGTTTCCTCAAATTTAAGCTCTTTCTCAAGTTTGTGAAAAATGTATTGTTAGCAAACAATATAGCAATCAATCCCAACAAGGGAAATCAAGGAGAGGGAAGATGACATTGGAGCTTATTCATTCAAACATTTGTGGGTATTGTACTTGTCCATTGTATCTGTCGTTGATGTTATATCCCACAAGTGTAAGATCGTAACAAGTAATAAAATGGACCTAAGAGTCTATATATCGATCCCATGATGACTTCTATCTAACTATTGGTTAAATTATTCATAACTTTAATTCAAATTAATTTTTTTGTGATTTTTTATTTTTATTATACTTAAAAAATGAAGTTGATTTTGTATATGATGGTTTTAAGTGTTAGATTCACAAGTTCGCCATAGTTATTCCTTTAACCTTAATCACCAATTTTTATAACAATTGATTATGTTTACCTGAACGAATTCTTTTAACGTATTCAATTTACCTCTCTCAAATTCAAATTGATTCTATTTAACCAAGTCAATTTCATATGCTTATGTGAATCCGAATATACCTTAGTTAAACGCCTTAAATTTCTAAGAATTCGTGTAACGACCGTATTAACTAGAAAATGTATTTCTACACTTTTATACTAGTTCTCAACTTTTACTACATGGTCTAAACAAATAATTCTCCTCTCGATGTAATTATCGCTTACAAAATCTATAAATTAGTGGCCAATTAATCTAAGCATTAACAATGTAAGTAAAAACAATTCACAAAATCAATTGGAGATATAGAACTTTTTTTACTGAAATTAAGATTCAAAACTAGGTTACAACAATTCATCCTAACTAAATACTTAATTACACATCATGGAAAACGAATGAATCAAGATTGAATAAAGTACATCGCCGAGTTTTAAGGAAAAAAGAAAAAAAAATGAAGATCTTCCACCGAGATTTTGCCTTCTTCTTGTAAAATCTTGCAACCCTAGCTTCTTGGTTGATACCCCCACCTCCCTCTCCTATTAGGCTTGTATAATATGTGTACAATGAATCTCGACAAGCCTCGAATACATGTATCTAATGAAATCCCACAAATCTCCTCTAATTGTTGACTAAGGAATGTAATTATAGAATAAGATTTAAGAAAAATCCTTGTTCAAATTAATTTACATTAAATAGTAAAAGAAGAAAAAAGGAAACAAATCCCTTTACCAATTGAACTCCTTTTCTCACGTGATTTTGGTATCTCATCTTCTAATATTTGCAATTAAGAGGTCATTTTCATTCAAAAATCATTATAGTTCACCCGAGGCAAATTTTGAAAGTTTGCAATACATTATCCAAACTTTTCAATTTTAGAATTTAACTCCTGAAACTTATGGTAGTTTTCCGAATGCTCCATTAATACTTCCAATTGATCTCTTGCAATCCAGTTGAACTTCAATTGCTTCAAATCAACTTTAATTATGCGCTAAAGAGCCTATTTTCACATAAATTATATCCAAGTTGGAATTCTCCCATAATTAATAGAATTTACACAAATTAAATAGATATTAACTCAATTTACATATAAATAAATAAGACTAGAAACTCGGATAAGCTCATAAAATGTACTTTTCAAATACTCCCAAATTTAAACTCTTGTTCATCCCGAGCAAGACTATCTACTAAGTACATAAGCAAACAAATATAAATGCATTAAATAACTTTGTCGAACTCGAATCAAGTATTAAAATCATTTGATACTTCACAAAAAGTTTATAAATAGTGCAACTATAAAATTTGTTCTTTACTCATTCAATGCTCAATTGATGCGTGTATATGCATAGTTAATCTAATAATCATGAGCTTTTAAATTGATTATTCTCCGACCCATAATAGTCAGATATTTCCTTTCTCTCTCATGGAGTTTACATCTTACATACCTGAAGTGTTTATTCTAAGGTTGATTTCACAATACTCATTCATTTCCCTCACAACTTTGGTTGGTTTTCACCAATAAAAGTTATTATCTCAATATGTAATGATTCTCCTTAGATTTGAATGTTTCAACCTCCAAGCTTCAACTAGAATAATAACCCCCTAGATGTCTAAATTTCATATTTAGTATCAAAGGTTTTGCCGAGGCAGAAACAGTGCTCATAGTTGTTCTGCCATTGTCTAAACACACTTTGGTCTGTTTTTATTTTATTTTATTTTGTCCATTCTTTTATTTTTAGGACTTTTTTTGGTTTTCGAATGTATTTTTCACTCTATATGGCAAGCAACCTTCTTCCTCGATAGATCGTCTTATAAAAATTAGTGATAAATAGGGTCAGATTACTCAAGATTAGCTTCACATAACAATGTATGTAACTTTTTCCTACATGCCATGACTAGTACAATGCCTTTTATTTTTTTGAATAAGTAGTTGAAATCAAGCCCTTAGTAAATGGTTGCTACTTAGTCCCTATTTGTTTGCCAATAACATTTCATACAAATATTCAACATGCACAAAATCAACACATATCCAAACAACTCCCAACAATGGAACAACCACCCACAAACTATTCGTTTCAATTCGCATCTTCGATTCACAACAAATTGGTATCAGAGCTTTTGTTTTTGAAATTCTTATAAAGATCGATGTTTTTGATCAAGTTAATAGCTCAACTTGATCTTTCGTGATGGCAGTAATGAAGTATAATATTTCGATATTGGATCACAATACAAGATTCTTTTTATGGTAGGTGAAGATGCTCGCTCAAATGAATTTGGACGAAGCGTTGTTGGGATTTAACAAGATGTCTACAACTTGGACTATGGAGGAGAAATACCTTATCTCAAATGCAACTTCATCTTTCAAGTAATATTCTTCAAGACGTTTCGAATGAGAAGTCAGCCACTACATTATGGTTAAAATTGGAGCAATTGTGCATGACGAAGAGTCTTACTAGCAAATTGCATATGAAGCATAGTCTATACTCTTATCGTATTACAGAAGGTACATCTCTTGAGGATAACCTAACTGCTTTTAAGGAAATTACCCCTAATTTGGAGACCTTGGAGGTCAAATAGAATAAAGAATATTTGGGATTGATTTTATTGTGTTCATTATCTGAGTCATACGTGTACTTTAAAGACACGATTTTATATAGTCGTGGTGTTCTCACCATCGAAGAAGTCTATGATGCTCTATATTCAAAAGAAAAGATGAAGCATCTTATTGCATCTAAGGGTCATTGAGATGGTCTCATTGTTAAAGATGGTTGTTCAAGTGGGAAGTCAAAATCTAACTTTGAATTTTGTAATTATTGCAAGAAAAGGAGCACTTGATAAATCCTAACAGTGATGGAGAGCTTTTACTTATGTCTGACTACAACTTTAAACCTCTTGAGGCTTGCATTTTTTATGTAGCTTACACTTTTCATATAACTCCTAATCAGGATTTGTTTTCAACATATGAAGAAGTTACCAAAGATGTTGTGAGGACCGGCAATAATATACCTTGTCGGATAGCTCATATTGAGCGAGTTAGAATAAAGGTGTTTGATGGGATGGTTGGAACGCTTGATACAGTGAGATACATTCCAGATCTAAAAAAATTTATCTCCTTAAGTTTTCTTGATTCAAAAGAGTACATGTATACTATTGAAGGTGGAGTCCGTGTTTTGTTAAAGGGATATAGAAAATTTCATTTATATATCTTGGAGTGTTATATAGAATCTTTGAGCAATCATCATATTTCACGAACTCAAGTGAATTTGGAGTTAGATTCTATGTCGTTGGAGTCTAATTTGGGGGTATTCTTTAAAGAATACATCAAAGTTGAATTAAGAAGTTAAGGGTAAATCCACCTTGACATCATCATTAAAGATGTCATTGTATTCAGTTGCTAGCAACAGACCCATTTCTGGCCATAAGGTTCCACATATGTACCATTTAGCTAATTTAGTTGATGGTTTGAATATGGATAAGGGTGTTGATTCTAGCCAAGATCATCATTCTTTTGATGCATTTAGTTGTGATTTTGTTGCATGGTTTATTTCAGCCTTATTTGGTGGTCATTAGATGACGTTTCCCCAAGTCGGGATAGTAGATGTGGAAAATATTTTTAGTTATAAATTTTATATGGATAAGTTCGTTTTTGTTTTCATTGAAGAGTTCAAGTTTATTCATTGTAGTGGAATTTATCTCCAGGTGGAGAATTTTTCTTTGAAGTTTTGTTCATTGTAATGGAAATCGTATCAAGATGGAGATTGTTAGAATTTGGGAGTGACCTGAATTCTTTGTTGAAGATAATTGAGAGTTCTAATTAAAATGTACATTAAGAAGAATTCTATTTAGAATGCTATTGTGGAATCCTATGTAAGTTTACATGGCAAATTCTAGTTGAAGTTATACTTGGAAGCCCAATGGGGAGTTGGAGTTTATGTTGGACTTGAAAAAGACTTTGGAATGGAAAAGTATTTTGGAAGGTATGTAGGATGGAGACGGGACACCTTGGCACCTCTATATATTGAAATAGTGAGCCAACATTAGGGCACTGACAATTGCTATGTGGCCTTTAGAGCGTGGCACTGCCATGCCCATAGTGCCTTTTTTCCCCTGTGCCATTTTGGATTTCGTTTCTTGCATTTTACTACAACTACAACTCTACTATTAAGGTTTGGACGTCCTCTATTTGTCCCATATATATAGTGGCTCTTCATTATGATTTCGTAGAAGTTAGAAAGATTATAAACACAAATCTTTGTATTCTTTCTCCATATTATAATAAAGTCTCAATTCTCTACAAATTAATGTGTTTTTGTGATCAATTACTTCATATTGTGGCTATAATCTCTTATTTTCTATCAACAAAATAGTATTGGATGAATCCGATATCTTCATTTCACAACAAACTGGTATAAAGCTTTTTGTTTTGAAATTCCTGAGAAGATCGAGATTTTGATCAAGTTAATAGCTAACTTGATCTTTCGTGATGGAAATAATGAAGTACAATATTTCGCTATTGGATCACAATACAAGATTCTTTTTATAGTAGGTAGAGATGTGAGCAATACTTGGTCAAATGGATCTAGCCCACAAAATAATATGTAGTATATTGCGGCAAATTTTGATTATTGGGAAAAGTGTGTATCTATTAGCCCACAAATATTATTTCCACACAAAAGTTAATGTTTAGGGGAAAACACGATTTAACTCACAACATAATTTGTAAGGCAAAGTGAAACTGTTTCGTGAGCAAAATTAGCCCTAGGTGACTATTTATTATGTTGGGAGAGAACTTACACGAATTATTGTATTTGTCCTCAAATGGTTCGTAGGGAAAAAATTTATCCCACAAATTTTTAACCCATCCCCTCGATGTTTGCCCAACAAATATGCCTACAAAAATTTTTCGTCTACAAAATGTTTTTCCCACAAATAAAAACTTTTCCCCATAAATAAATTTTGAAGGGAAAAATAAAATTCTTGTAGTGATGGGTTTTGACCTTTGAGAGAATAATTACAAACATACATAGAGTTCTTACTTTAAGGAAGAATGGTTGCCTTGGTCTTCTCCTTTGACCACTGCCTTCTTTTTCGTGACCTGCCTCTCCTCATTTCTATCGACGACAGACGTTAGTACTGCGGTGAACTCCGATGCCTTCTTGTAATGTGATTCTCTCACTGGCTTCTACCTATTTCGTAGCTGCTCTTTGCCTACTTCTCAATGTGTTCCTTTGGGCGATTCCTTTATGGTTTGAGAGAGATTTCTTGGTTCAATCGAGTGTGGTGTTGCCTTATGATCTTAGCTTGTTGAGTATGAGCCTTGTAATTCTACCTATTGCTGCAATCATGATTTTGATAGAGAAGTTCCATTCTTGCTCATTTTACGTTGATTCAATTATTATTATTGAATTGAATTGGAGCTTACTTTGTGTTTGTTGTTTCAATTGGAAGTTGTTTGATTCCTCATAGTTACAATAGACATAAAACGTGAGAACAAATTCTAATAAAGAATTACCATTTGGTTTCTATTATATTAATATTGCAAAATAGTGATCGTAGATCGCTCATGTGAGGTGACTTGGCCATAAGTCATTAAAGTCAGGGGCGGACCCAGCACTTGGCCAGCCCCTGTGACCACCCGTGCTGGGTCCGTCGGAAGCTGCAGGTTCACGCCGTCAAGTTGCCATCCGTCGGGAAGGACTGAAGCTTGAAGGAGAGCTGCTGTTGTCTCTGTCTGGCCTGAAGTTCGCTTTTTTTTTTCTTCATGTTTTCATTTGTTTGGGCCTTACTTAAAAAGGCCCAATTGAAACGTCCCTGTCCATTAATGATTAGCCCACACAACTTATCCAA